>LDEV01002996.1:0-14188 GCA_001014755.1 Blastomyces silverae
TTTATTATGGGAGTTGGCTGGATTGGGAGAAGAGGGGGGGTCCGGTGGAGAAGTGGGAGGGGAAGGGGGAGGGGGAGTGAGTGGATGTTATAAGGATCGAAAAGAAGAAAAAAAAAACGGGGGGGGATGGCTTTGGTTTTATTTGGCTGGATATGTAAGTAGAGTAGAAATTGCGCATGCTATGCAGGAATGATTCAACCAAAGCGACGCGGTATAGAATTTGATCTTAGGTATATCTCTCCCGTTCTCCGCTGTCCTGTCCTGGGGTGTGTGTGGCTGTATTCAAGACTGAAAGAGTATACAGATTGAACGCATTTAATATTTTTTTCACATTATCATAGATCTATCTACACGCAAGCTCTGTTTCTTTGAAAAGAAAGAGAGAAAAAAAAGTTTTTTTCTTCACTATGAATGATTCATCATTTTCATCATCGCTTGATTTGAAGAAGAGAGTTATTTTAGTTCATGTATTGTAATGAAGTTCGCTAGTGTGCCTTGCGCTTACCATCTCTTTCAATCATTCTTTGTTTTTTTTTTCATTTATTTTTGTGTGTCGTAGATACATAACATCGAAGAAGATATAGCTGCCGTTCCCAATCCACCTGTGGATGAAGTGGCTGTTAGAGACATGAAAGAGAAGCACGGAGCCATTGAAGTATAGAGAGAGAAGAGAAGACATGAAAATGGGAGTGGACAAGAGGGGAGAGCAACAAGTAAAAATAAAATGGGGTTTGAATTATAAAGAAATCAACATGACAGGCTTTTTTCTTTTCTGAACCAGATTTTAAGTTACGTTAAAAAAGGAAAGCAGACGGAAAAAGATCAGACAGATATGATAAACGCATCGCCATCTTTATGAAAGAGCCGAACCAGACCAAAGAAAGGACAGGAGAAAAAATGTGTAAAAAATGTAAAAAAATCATCATTCTTAAAAAGGACATAGGGTGAAAATAAAAAAAAAAGAGATGGTTTTTTTCCTTCAAAAAAAAGAAAGAATATATAAAATAAAAACGAAATCAAGGGATATCGAACAACGGCTTCAACTTCTTGATAAGCACCCATTCATCCATCGAAACATCAGCCCGATAGTACTCCTTGAGCGTATCAATGCTAGGCCGCGAGATGAGAGAATAGAGCGTGTCTGTCTCCTCGAGCTGGCGGCCGTAGAGCGGCTGGTTGGGGCCCTCGATTTTCACGGCCACGGACGGTTGGCCCTTCTTGCAGAGCGGGATCTGCTTGTGTTCGCGCTCGATGGATTGGCTGTTGGCACAGAAGAAAAAGGATGTTAGTTTATTTTGTGATTTTAAAGGCTATTATTTTTTGGGAGGTTGTTTGTTTTGTTTATACGGACGACGGGGTATGTATAACTTACACTCTGCCTAGGTTAATAACCTCCTTCACGCCAGTGACTGGGTTGGTCTTGACTGCAGCGATGGGTGTGAGGAGACGCAACGAGCCCTCGACGACATCCACACCGATGACGATGGGGTCCTTCTTGTTGAACACAGCAACGGTATTGAGCACGCAGGGGAACACGGCGAGCAATTTGCTCTCCTCCTTCTTCTGCTCGGCGATCTGCTCCATGTGTTTCGTGAAATCGTCGAAGAGATGGTAGATGATGTCGGCAGTGAAGATCTTGATACCGACTTCGTCGGCGTACGCTTGCGCCTCCTTGTCAACTTTAACGTCGAAACAAAGCATGACGGCGAACTGTTTGGCTTTCTCTAACATAGTACCTGCGCGCATGACGTCACGCTTGAAGACGGGGCCGATGGAGATGTTTGCGACGGGGATCTTGGAGACGCGGAGGAACTCGAGCAGCGCTTCGAGGGAACCGAGGGTGGAGGCCTGCACGCTGACACCGCGGTTGTCCTTGGAAACTTTGCTGAGTAGATTCTCCAGATCGGACATGACTTCGTCTTCAAGGTCTTCCTCGTCATCGTTCGGTCCAACGACAAGCAATCGAGATCCAGCAATAGCGTGTTCGAGATCGTTAGCCGCAATCTTAACACCAAGCGCTGCTCTGACTTCCTTGTTATGTACGTATTGTGATTTAAGGCGCAATTCCTTAAGTGGCGCTGGTGTTAATAGTGCGCGGATGTTCGTCGCTATGGCTCCGTTTAGACCACACATAACAACGCGATCCCCCTCGCGCAGCACACCATTCGACAGGACAACGTCGATGGTTGTACCAAGGCCCTCAATCACTTTAACTTCGAGAACAGTACACTCAACCTCAGTAAGGTACATGAGTTGTTTGGTCATGCGCTCCTGTGTGAGGGCAACGAGCAACTTGAGCAAATCTGGAACACCTTCACCGGTATGCGCGGAGGTAGGGACGAGAGACACGTTACGAGCCATGGACTTATTCTCCCAGTACAATTCGGAGTTAAACCCTTGTTCGGCGAACGCGAGCTTGGTCTTTTCGACTCGGTCTCTGAACTCATTCTGGACGCCCTTATTCTGCAGAGCCAAACTATCTTGGAAGCCGTTGTTGTCGATCTTCTTCCAACCGTAGAGTCGATCGATCTTGTTGAGCGCAACGATGAAGGGAGTTTTCCGGTCACGAAGGAGTCTCATGGACTCGAGAGTCTGCGGTTCCAAGCCATGCATAATATCAACTACCAGAATGGCGATGTTACAGAGCGAAGAGCCTCTTGAACGTAGATTGGAGAACGACTCGTGTCCGGGTGTATCAATAACAAGCAAACCAGGAACTTTGAACTCAAAAGAGCCGTCTTTGTTGACAACTTGTGTCTTTTGCTTCAGAGCCTCCGTGGGGAAATATGTGGCACCAATCTGCTGGGTGATACCACCAGCCTCTCCCTCCTGCACATTTGTCTGTCTGACTTTATCCAAGAGCTTTGTCTTACCAGTATCGACATGTCCAAGAATACAACAGATAGGAGAACGGAGATTATCCTCTGACCGTGCCGCAAGGGCTTCTTCATGCTGCTTCCTTCGTCTTTCCGCTGCCTCTGCCTTTTTCTGAGCGAGAGCTCGCTGAGTTGCAGTAGCCTCCTCATCTTCTTCCTCGGACGATTCCTCCTCGGACTCTTCAGGAGATGTTTCGCCGCCATTTGCACCTGGTTTCTCGTCTTGGTCTGCCTGGTCCGCCCCTTCTTCGTCCGATGAGATATCCCAGCTTTCTTTAATACCATCGTCCTCGGCTTCTTTCGCAGCAGCTTTAGCAGCGGCTTTAGCAGCGGCTTTCTCTTCTGCACGCTTTCGCTCCTCTTCGGCTTTCTTAGCCCTTTCAGCTTCAAGCTCTAGTCGTAGAGCCTCAGCTCTAGCAGCAGCGGCCTCGAGGTCATCCTCTTGTTTCTTCACGGGACGCTTCTTCTTATTTTCATATACTGGCTTCTTCTTTTCCACAGGCTCTTCCAATCCCTGGACCACCGCACCGGCCGCAAGCATCTGCTGCTTCCGGAGCTCGTTGCGCTGTTGCGTCTCCCTCTGTGCCTTGGTAAGCAATTTACCTTCCTTTCTCAGCTGTTCTTTCTTTTCCCGCTCCTTTTCCTTTCTCCTCTGTCGAGCTTCATCCTTTTTCCGTTCCTCTTCTTCTATCTGCTTCTCTCGTTCTTCGGCTGCGGCCTTCTCTTCAGCCTCTAGGCGGGCAATTTCCTCTTGCTGTTTCCGTAGCGCCTCTTGTTGCCTCTGGATCGCAGCGAGATGGGCGGGGAGTTTCCTCTTCTTCGCACCAGTGTCCGCAGCGGGAGCAGCGGCGGGAGCGGCAGGTTGTTCTTCAACAGCAGGCTTAGCGGGCTCGGCTTTTGGCGCGGGGGCAGCATCTGGGGTAGTGGTCTTCTTCTTCGCAGCCTAAAATAAACCCCCAAAAAATTGTTAGTTACCATTATCTTTTCACCTCAGAAAATAGCAAGTAGAGAAAATGAATGAACATGAAAATATGATGATAAATTAAAGGGAAAACACCCACCTGCTCCTTCTTCCTCTGCTTCTCCCTCTCCTTCTTCTCCTTCTCCTTCTCCTTCTTAGACTTCAACTTCCCTCCCTCCTCCGCTGCCGCCTCTTTAGCCTTTTCCTTCATCGCCGCCGCTTTGTCCTTCGCCCGCTGCCGCGCAGCAGCATTCCCCGAAAATACATCGTCCTCATCATCCTCAAAGCTAGCTTCTTGCGGCTGTTTGCTCTCATCAGTAGCAGCAACAGCAGCAGCCACTGGATCTTCGCCCTCGACGAAGTCATTATCAGCGCCCTTGCCCTTCTTGGCTTTCCTGCTCCGGTTCTTCTTGAGCGCTGCTAAGAGGCCGCCGGACATTCCGTCGTCTGCGTCATTGTTATTATCATTGGCATCGTTGGCGGCATCGTTGCCGTCGTCACCGGCAGCAGCAGCGTCGGTGGGTGGGATGGTTTCTCCAAGCTCAGCCTCCCAGTCCTCCTGCTGCTTCTTGCCGCCCTTCTTCTTGGGTCCCATTTTTCGAAAAGTTGGGATGGGTTATCGGGATTTATTTTCTCGCCCGATTATTTTACGATATTTTGCTAATGTTGTCCAGTATATATATCTGTTTGTGGGATTGTGCGTGTATTTTGTGTGTGTGCCTGCGTTGTGAACGTAGCGAGGTCTAGGCCAGGTATATTGCGCAAGTATTTATGTGGTCCGTAGCCTGTCTCTTAACGAGAGCGGTGATAGCGGTGGTAACGGTGGAGGCGTGCTGGTAAAATTCGACGTGAGGTTTCTCGAAGGCAAATGAGGTGACATGAGCAAGAAAGTTCTTTGCTGTGTCGAGGAATAAATAGTTAACTAACTATAATCAAGACTAAAACCGAGCCCAGCGGCAATCAAAGGCTAAGCTGAGTTTGCCTTTCCGCTAACTGAGACCGAGATGGAGAATATGGCCTGGCGGTGATTTGCGAGGTTTTTCAGATGAGAAAGAAAAAGAAAGAAAGTTGTTTCGTTGTTTCGTTGTGTTCGCTCGTGCTGGTGGGGGACAGCCAAGCGAGTTGCCCGGCGCTGGACAACGGGAGAACGAGAGAACGAGAGCAAGGACGACGACAAAGGGGAGAAAAGGAAGAGATTTCAGGGATTGCTTGTTTAGAGAATGGATTTTATTCTGTTACTTATACTTTGATAGTTACTGTAAAAGTTCCTCACTTTTCAGTTTTCCATTATATTAACCTCTATATAGCTTTTTTGTATTCACTTATTTCTTCTTGGCAAGGAATGTTCGCTTCTCGTCCTATCTCAGCTCGGCCTATACAACTAAACTATTTAATATCCCGAGCAACCCAACCACGTATGTATGTACATGTACATAGTACAAAGAACAACCTCTCATAGGAGGAGAGCTTTTGAAACTTATGATTGGACTTCTTCATCCCACACTCCTTAGGCGTCAAATATTCGAGTGTGAAGTGGATAACCAGAAAATCGGATAGTCTTCTTCGTGGTGAATACGTGGTGTATGGACAAAAACGAGGAAGACGGAACCAGTCACTCAATTCAATTCTTTCGCCGAAGGGAGGAGAAGAAGAAGAAGAAGAAGAAGAAGAAGAAGAAGGGGGGAAATGGCCTAAGTAAAACACGCTGAGAAGCTCCCTACCCATGCTTTTCACCTTTTAAACCGAGCTGTTTGTTCCCCGGTTTTGCCGCTCTCTGGAGAAGCGGACAGAAATGCGAACATGGCAACGAATTTTCACTTCTCTTTACTCCTAGCATCGTAACTACCCATCCATCCAAAAGATGCAGGTCACAGGGAAATTTGTACCATAGACCCCATCCATGCCATAACAGCAGCAAACGGATCCTCAGCACCCGGAACAACCGCAGCCGCAAACTCCAGAAATCTTCTCACCTTCTCCCCACCACCACCACCACTACCAGCACCCTCAGAGCTTTCAGTCATGCGGTCGTCTGCTTCTTCTACCCCCATCACACGTCTCAACTGTCCTATGCCTCCCTCAACCAACCGACCCAGTATATCCCCATTAACATGCAACGACTCAGGCTTGGAAACCGTCACCTCCCACGTATCAATGGAGTTTCTCCGCCTGCGCCTTGCCAGCGGACATATGGACGGCTCCTTCATGCACACATTCTGGATAAAGCGTAGTAAGCGCCACTGCGGCTCGGAGAGGGTTGTGAACCTATACACCGTGCCGTCGATTGCGGTGCCGTATGTCACCTCCAAGCCCATGCCTGATGTAGTTGCTGCTGGTCGCGAACTTCTGGACAGCCGAATGACTGATAAGGGCATGTGGGCTGTGAAGGCCTTGTGTATGAGTTTGTCTTCGGGTGTGAGGCCGACTTCTGTCAGGCCGACGATAGCGCCGCCCAGGGTTGATGTCATTGTTATTCGGGAGTCGCCTTGTAGGTTAACGAGGTCGAGGCTTTCCCTGTCGGAGCCGTCCTGGCCATGTAGCGTGAGGCCTGTGTCTGTGGCCTGGAGAATGCAAAGTGAATTTTTTAGGGTTAGGACGTATATGTAAGGTTCCCGCACGGTGATGGCGACGGCATCAGACTCCAGGTGATAGCCGGGTCGTTTCCGCCATTTCTTTGCAACAGGGTCTAGAGTTTGGAAAATAACTTGATCGCCGACGGCTATGACCAAAGAGCTGGGTTTGAAGGGTGCTATCGCTCTGACAGGGGCTTCGTAGTCAAGAACGTATTTCACTGTCGAGTCTATTTGACCCGGAATTCGAGCGCTGGGGCGAGCTATCATGTATATCACCCTCCCCTTGTGGGCAGAGTGTGGTTGAGCCGTTGCGGCAACAACCATATGGTGCACGTTATCACCGCTTGAGACACTCCAATCTAGGAGTGCCGTGATCTCTTCGCCGGATCCACCAGTTGGTCTCCATGGCCCAGGTTCAGCCTCTGGTGTACCCTCCGGTTCACCGCTTAGGGAAATGGAAGATGACACGCCTTTTTCGTCGTCCGGGTCGATGAAGTCGATACGAGGGCGTCTCCAGCGCTTCACGCACTCTGCAGTCTCTTTCAGTTCAACGGCATTATATGCCACAACGAGTTGCTTCAAATATTCCGAGTATATTATTCGCTTTGGGCTTCCCGGGATAGCAATATGCCGTGGAACTGTTTTGGGTGTCTTCTCTAAGATGCAGCACAGTAGCTGGTTTCTCGTGATGCATACCAGCGAACCACCAAGTCCCCCCGAGTTGAAATCGGGACGAGAGTCGATGCAGGTAAACACATCGATGGTTGATTGCACGCGGCCAGGCTAAAAGGGTGAAGTTAGCATTGAAAAATGAGTTCATGAGAGTGTATTTTTAGAACTTACATTGTTCTGGTCAGTGACCCATATCTTGTGAAGAACGAACTCGTCCGATTCTTCATCCTCAACATCAGATAGGCGCCATAATCCGCGGCCGCATGTTACAATCGCAAAGGTTGCGTCTGATTCGTATCTTCGAATCCGGACAGATGTATTGCCCAACTTGCGGACGTCAGTTTGCACCAGTGCTGGAAAAGGGAGCAAAATAATTAGCGGATTGATAAGGTCTTCCTAAATCCGTGCATGGGAAAAAATATAAGCATACCAATGTTTCCGGAATCTCTATCGAGCCGTACATCGAACGAAACCATGTTACCACTCCGAAGTCCGCAAAATAGTGTTGTTTTCGTTCTCCCATGTCTAGGGACGGTGATAACCGCGAAGCTTTCGCAAACTGTTGATTCGTCATTTCCAGGGGAGAGGAGAATGGATTGTTCCAATAAGGGCACAAGGCCTAGAGTGGGATCGATCCGTGCAGCCAGGAGCTTCCCTTCTGTGGTCCCAATGAATAGGAAAGGCTGGGAAAGTATCACTTCGATTGTCAAGTTAACCGGCTCACAGGCCAATGGCAGAGGTTGCCCAATAGTAGGGCATTGGAGGTTGCTATCGTTTATTTCTACCTTCCGAAGATGAACATGGATACCCGATGCTGTCCTGACTGCTGCGGCAAATAGCGATAGGGTCCCGCTGACAGCTGCGGCGATAATACGTTCAGCTGGATTTTGACACCGTGTTGAGTAGCGAAGTGCCGTATTCTCGAAAACGGACAGGTGAATCGACATCTCCGTGACTTGAATGACCACTCCCTCGCGGGAGCTTCCTGCGGCAATGGTTTGGGTCTCAAGGTCAATGCCAGTATCTTCCTCGGTCATCATATCTAGATCGTCCTCAGCTTCGACCGGAACAGATATAACAGATGATGATAATGGGTTCGAAAACAAGAAATATGTCCCTCCTGTTTGCCGGTTTGGGATGGTCCACACGTCTAGCACGCTTGACGAATCTTCCTGATCAATAACTAGCCCGACTCGGGCCTCGATTCCATGACGCAATTCCGTAATTGACCCGCGATAAAGGCCATCCCACGAACACGTAAAGATCCGATCGAAGGCAAAGTCCACAGCCTTGCGCCCATTTTGGTGGGTTTCTGTGCCCTGAGAATCGGGAGCCTTTATCACAACAGAATCAAGAACAGGGGCCCAATTTGGAATCCTTTGAAGACATTTCGAATTTTTTCTCGCACCCAAAAGAAAGAGGCCACCGTCACCCATAGAGCCTGCAGCCACAAGTATATCACCTCCAGCTTTAAACCCGGAGTCGAGAATGGCAAAGCCTCTGTCGACATTACAACCAATTGATTTTATCCGAATGTCTTTCAGAAGCCACCATGACTCCCCAGCCATTTTCTTAATTTCCAGATATGACAGCTCACCATCCTGGCGGCATAGGTAAAGGTCATCTTCTATCTCGTGGTGAGAAATATTCCTCCTTGGTCGAACCCAGGCCGTACATGGCTGACCTCCCCGGTCATCCGAACTTTTATCTCTCATTGAAACAGTACTGTCCGCTAGGTTGATCTCATAGACGCAATACCCTGCCTGGCTAACCAGCAGACAGGAGGTCGCAAATTTCAATGGAATAAATAGCGAGGGAAGTCGGAACTCCGGTAGTATCCTTGATTTAATTCTCTTGGCCTCGACATTTGCAAGATCCTCGCCCACCTTCCAGGTGTAGCAGGCGATATGAGTCTTCGCAAGATTGTTTACGAGCAGCATTAGCACTATCCTATCCTCGTCTCCAGCGGCTGGGTGGAGAAAATCCATGGCTATTATGTCGCCATCAGCGCGAAAGAACCGTTCCTAGGGCAAGGATGGGTCAGCGTCCGAAGATTTTTCGAAATCAAGCTAGAACTAGAGGTAGGGGTATTAAAAAATGCACATATCCATACCTCCTGAATTGGATTAACTGGTCCTTCCTCCATCTCTGCGCGGATAACTGGTGGGGATTTCAGGGAGAAAATACCGAAAAATTTGTGCGCTGCTGAAACCGCCATAGCTCTTGATCTGTGTGGACAGGCGGTTAGCTTCAACAAAATGTCGTCAATGCTAGTAAGGGTACGAGCTAACCTAGGATCGATCGCAACGTATCTGCCGTATTGTTCAAGGGAGCTGACATCTGATGGCAAGGGGCGTCGCACGTGGATGAATTCCGGGCGGCCTGACGGGCCTTCCGCCCCGTACAGAAACAGGAGCTCCCTGGACGCCAGAACTAGAACAAGGATCTGTCTATGCCAGCAGTCGTCAGGTGATGTACTAGACAATGCACCCAATTCACCCCACTCTCTGAATTGCGTCCCTGTAATCGCATTTCCGGGGTCCCCGATAACTTTAGCATCGAGGATCTTGGTATCGAAATCTGCCTTTGTAGCAATGTCTTCCAGATGGCCGTTGGGGACAAGTTCCTTGATCTGGATAAAATCATCGCCCACAAAGACGATATCGTGCTTATCACGATGTCTGAGCCGGGCAGGTAACACCAGTTGGATCAGAGGGCCGGGCATAACTGTCCGGGAAAGCAGCCCGGTAGGTGGCACCCTCCGTCGGGTTGGCTTGTTCGCACCGTCATCATCAGAAGTCCCTTGCTTGCTGGACATGATGTCTCCAATGTTAACCTGCCGGGTTGTCCAGTTGCCATCGGTCAGATAAGTGGCCTGGAGGGACATGGTATAGGCCACTGCTTCATGTAAAGCCTCTTGATAACATTAAATCAATGCGCGGAAATATACACCCCTCGAGAGAGCTTGGGGGTGTGAACAAAGGTCCACGGGTGGGTGCGTGATGCTTCAAAAAAGGTTAGACTTGAAATAATTAGAGAAACACGATGCCTCTGTTCAAGGGGTTGTTGCTGGTAGCAGTATCGGGGATAAACACCAAATTCAGGCCGAAGGCAAACAGAATACAACAGCAAAAGGGGTATTCGATATTGAGATTGCGTCTAAGGAATATCCACCAACTCCTAAGGATCAACACTGATATGCATTGCATGAATAGACGAATGGCAAAATCTATGAAGAAAAGGGATGGCTATGATATGGACAGAAAAAGAATAACAGACGCCGGGTCAAACACGGCCTCAAAATCAACAACTGTGAATCCCCAGCGTCAGCCAACAGTTGCGATGCAGGGAGGTAGGCGGATCAGTACGAAAATTCACAAAAAGCGACTTGAAGAAGGCAAATCATGACATTGACTTGTGTTGCAGACAGAGTATATGGTAGATAGATAGCTGGGTATTTATAGGAAGGGGGGCAAGCTAGAACAGAGGGAGTTGATAGGAAGTAGACCAGAATAGTAGAAGAACACTCACATTGCTGCAGCACCCCTCTCTGTATCCTATTGAGCCATTTTAAGGTATTGGCGCCCAGCAACGAGAGGGGGATTTCGGCCCAACAGACAGATACCACGAGCTGGCGCCCTCAAAACCTGATGGTGACCGGACTCAACCAGGAAGACCCTGGATTAGTTAAAGTTAGTTGGCAGCTCCAATGGGTATATAGGGTATATCGCGGTGATTGGTTTTGATAGCCTAGTAGATCTCGTCGCAGTGGGTTCTATAGGATGTAGCGTAGTAGCTGTAGTAGCTGTAGTAGCTGCAGCTGTAGATGTTGTCGTTCTTGTGGTTGTTGTAGCTGTAGTTGTAGTTGTAGTTGTAGTTGTCGAGGGTTTGATATCAGATCCGGGTGGGGAGATGATGTGGTGCGTGGATGTAATCCAGAGCCAGAGGGGCAATACCAGGTCCTTAGTCATCATTGGCCGAGCCGCAACCACCACGTCTTTTCCCCATTCGATGATTCCAAGGTTGACGATGGACAGATCTCTCCTCGATCAACCACCGCCCAGGATCATCTCGCTGCGAGAAACCATCCTCACTCGCATAACGGCCGTTTCCTACATTATCCAACCAGTGGTCTGCTCTCCGCATCATCCGTTCTGCACGTCAAAACCCTATTCGACCGTTCGTGGCTGTCCCAGAAGTTGACTCTTGGTGCGCTGCAAAATTCTAAAACTACCACGCCCTAAGTCTGGCGCGCATCTTGCGCCAGGTACTCACTACAGCCACGGCCTCGACTAACCATATATTTATTAATTATTGTCTTTCTTCAATCAAGGTCAGATTGTTACTCCTTTTACTTAACTGGTCACCTAAAGTGTACTCCTAACTATCCTGTTCACCTTTCTTTGGATTGGTTGTTATTTCCCTTGAAGAAATGGAATGTTTATTTCCTTAAGCCAGATAGCGTGATCTTGATCTTCTTGTCAACCAATCCCGTTACAACTCTAAAATGTTTCTAAACCATATCTAACCATCTGTTTGCAGGCACTCTCGCTGGTCCACGTATCCCCATGTTCAACAATTATCCACCTTGGAAAACACATCATCGTCTATCGTTGATACTCTGTTTTGTTTTCGCCTTTGACAGGAATCCTGGTAGATGAGATCATTGTACTGTACCTACCAATTAGGGCCTGCTGTTAATTCTTATTTTTCGCCGACCTGGATGCTTTGAAATATTCAAAACTCCTTTTTTTAACTCTTCTTATTTATCCCCACTATCAATACCCCGCAGTAGCAATATTCTCATCCTCTACTCGTTATTTTAAACAGCCAGTGGCCTTAAAAAAAGGTTTACAGGGGCAGGCTCCAGTGCAACCAAGCCATATATCCCTGAGCCAAGATATCCCTCTGAGGCTTCCATCCCCTTCCACGCCGGTCTCCGCTTCCGTGGAAATTCCGTGAATCCTATGGATAGCGACAAAAATTCGTCGACCTCGGACTGCCGAAGAGCGTCGAGGCTGAGCAGTGCTACATCAGATGACCAAACCATTCCAACTTTCAATTGGAAAAAGCGGGAGGAGATCCTTGACGCTTGCGAGGCCAGAGATGCCCATGCATTGGCCTCCCTTTGCTTAACGGAGGGGGGCTTGCTGCAAGATGATCTCCGCCAAGCTGCTTGTAAGATTTCACATTCCAATTCATTCTTTCCATCCTTGATAATCCAAAGTTTATATTTATTCAGAAACTCACATACCGCGCAATGCAGGGCCTATCCTACTGGGCTACGACCCCAACTCAGATCATTCCGCGGAGTCCGAATGGACAAGTCTACCTACACATGGTGATGAGGAGCAGGTGAAGTTGGATGTCAATCGGGCCTTTGTACATTACCCAAATTGTATGAACGAATACGAAAGCCAATGATTTAATCATGTTTAGAAGGGAGAGAGCCACTGACGTGAATCTGCAGGCCAAACCGAAAAGGAGCTAGATGGGAAAAAGCAACAACTATCAGAACTGATAACCAAAACCCTTAGAAAATATCCCATGTTATGTTATTTCCAAGGTTACCACGACATCGCACAAGTCCTTTTTCTAGTCCTTGGCATCGAGCAAGCCAGTCGCGCTTTTGAGCGAATATCCCTTTTCCGGATAAGGGATTATATGCTCCCAACGCTGGCACCAGCCCTTAAGCACCTCCATCTTATCCCGGCCATCATCCACTCCACCGACCCCAAACTATGCAGCCACTTGTCTGGCACGAAGCCCTTTTTCGCACTCGCAGCAACCTTGACCCTCTATGCCCATGACGTCCAAGAATATGCAGACATAGCCAGATTGTACGACTTCATCCTCTCCCATGAACCCGTCGTATCGATATACCTCTTCGCCGCCATAATCCTCTCGCGGAAAAAGGAACTCTTCGAAATTCCCCTCGACGAGCCTGAAATGATACATTTCACACTCTCAAAACTACCCCACCCAATCAACCTCGACGGTCTTATCGCCAGTACCATGGAGTTATACTCTACCCACCCACCCGAGAAACTCCCCTTTCGCGCTTGGAAGAAGATCCCCCGCAGCAGCGTACTTAAGACATCACGGAATCTCGGGCTGCAGGCCACGCCGGAGGAAGCGATGGAGCTGCTGGAGCAGCAGAAGCGAGAAATGCGGCGGGAAGAGCTGCGGGAGAAGGCCGCGAAGGTCATGTGGAAGTATAGGCGACCCGCAGGTACGATAGGTATGGCTGTATTTGTGGGTGCTCTCTCATACTGGATTATGAGGAACGAGAGCAATACTATGCCCGTTTGGCGACATTGCTTGGGGCGATTTAGGAATGTTTTTCACTGGTGGTAGGCAATGGGCGGGGGAATGGGGAAGGTAAAGGAAAAATAAGGAAAGAGAAAAGCGGGAGGTGGTGTTTTTTGTATATTACTTCGCAACGAATTTAGGACTGGGTTATTATTGATGAATCTGCGGATACGACATTATTTTCATGCTATGTAGATAGAATATACTACTGTTTCTTTGGATCATGAACATTACCGGCGTTTTTTTATGTTGCAAATACATAACTTATATGCAGCCTGTGCGTGGCAATAGAGATGACGTTGCCCAGCTTCGAGCTTGATTCCATATCTGGCAACTGGAAACATCAACCACCACATCCTGCACATACATATCAACATCAACACTTATGTCTCTGCCGCTGTAGCCCAACCCGCAACAATGGCCAACCGGGGTTACGATGTTGTAGTCGACGTCGATGCTGAGGTATGTATGATTATTCCTAGATTTCTATTTCTTCTCAACTGACTGAACTGCCGCCGCAACAGGGCGACCTTGGCCACACCGACCTTCAAGAAGATCTCGAATTCCACCCATCCAGTACGCTGCTGCATCCCAAAATAAACAATAAAGTGAAGACTGAAGCTCGCTCCATAAATACATACCTCTAACACCCACCTCCGCACACACAGACTTCGAAGAGAACTCCAACACCGCCAAACCCCACCACGCCGACACAACCCCCTTCCTAGGCTCCTCTCAAGGCGGAGCTTCATCTCGCCGCCGCGGCCCCTCCCCCGGCGGCACCCCTTCCAAAC
>LDEV01002997.1:0-13752 GCA_001014755.1 Blastomyces silverae
GCAGGTGCGGCAGTGGTAGCAGCTGCAGGAGCAGATGGGGCAGGAGCAGCTGCTGATGCCGTGGTTGCATCGGGGTTCAGTCTCGGCGATTTGCTCCATAACATGAGGAAATTTGGTGGATTCTTTAGTTACATGACTAGCCGATGGTCCCTCGCATGCTTTGCGGTGGTGAGTCCTACATTGATTAATATATCCGGATGGGACTCTGTGTTGCTGGAAGGGCACATTGAATTCGGCAGTATCGATTTAATTGGGCAGATTAACTGACAAGCGTGTTGCATTGAACAGGCACTTGCTTTGAACCGCGTTACTATATACGGCTCCACGAGGCGACATCTTTCTTTAAAGTGGCAAGTTCGGTTAGCGCTGAGAATAATTCCCATCGTCTTGTTCATTGGCCAAATCATTACATTATTGCAAGCCATCCGCTGTCAAACGTCTCCAGAATACCCAGAAATACGATATGGAAAACCGGGAAAACGCTCTAGCTTGGACTACGGAGGCGAAGGTGGTCTCTTGTATTCTCTTTCATCGTTACTTTTACCCTGGCAGGATGATGAAGGTTCCTGCAATGCCGTCCACATGAACCGACTGCCTGGAACTAAAGAAATCCCTTACGGCTCATTTTCGCTCCTGTGGCCCGTTTTCCTTCGTTTATGTCTCAACCAGTTTGTTGAAACACTATCGTGTGCATTGCAAGGACGCGGGGTTGCGACGGAGGCGGGGATGTCTATATTTGAACACTCTCTAGCATTTGCAGAAGCAGAGACGATGATAAGCCAGTCTATCGGCCTCGGTCTGTTTGGCCTGTCCAAAGCTACTGGCCAGACATCCGCTAGCAACAGCGCGAATTCCTCGTCCACCACGCAGCTTCTTTCGAAAAGCCAAGTCCTAGACAGGCTTAATGTTACCCCTGAACTTCTGCTGATTGCACTGATTTCCTGTTGCAACAGTTTATCCTCGAATATCCTCGACGTTTTCGGCCGTCAGAACCAAGGCCGCCTCATTAACACAACATTCTGGGGTCTTTGTTTCATGGCATCCATACTTTTAGGCTTTTTTGATGGTATGCCCTTGGGTAATGATATCATTCTCAAGTTCCCCACAGTATGTATTGTGGGATTCGTGCCCCATTTGATCATATTCGCTGGGATCTTGACCTGCCTTGCGATTTATGGACTAGCCTTAGTTATAACTGCATTTTCGCTACCTTCTACTATGCCGCCTCCTACCTCACTGCGTGAAAGATTCTCACTTGCGCATGCCAATATGCAAGGTGCGTCACAAATTCGAAATGTGCGCCTCAATCCGAGGGAAGACTTTTACACTGCCCTGGTTAGGATAGGTTATGCCGCCCTAGCAGCAGCAAGTGACGCCGTTTTCCTAAACGAAGGAAAGAGCGTAATGGTTAGAACAATGACTTGGCTGGAGGAGGATAGGCTTTCAGAAATCGAGACATCAAGAAGCAACAGTGAAGCTCGCAGACGTGCCGCCCAACCGATGGAGCTCCCTGCTGGCGCCAATGATGCCTTTAACTTTGATGTCCCTGAACGTAAAGCTGAATGGGAAAGTGGATATTCACGGGAAAAGAAAATTGAAAAACAGAGGGGAGCTCGTTCGATGGGGAATCAAACAGCTCTTGGTGGGGTTGGGGCGTTCCAAGGAGCAAGCAGATGCTATCATGGCTTTACCTTTTTCCGAGGAATTTTCTTTCTTTTGGTGGGTTGGGCAGCGTTTTGGTTCATAAGAACCCTGGATCTCGTGGGTATTACTAGTCGACCCAGGTGGTTAACGAAGCTGGGAGGTACTGCCCGCAAACGAGCTGTTACAGGAACAACCGACAATCCCAACTCACTTGACTTTTGGATCCTGACCGACCAAGGAGAGCTGAAACTCCCAGAAGACTACGAATACGATGTTGAAAAAGAAATGAGGAAGCGGGAGCTGGCAAACATTTCTCAATGGGGTGAAGCGGAGGAAAGCCGTTTTGACAGGAAATTGTATAATTGGTGGAAGATCGGGGGATCGTGGGGCGATCGAGATGAAAGTGGAGACTATGCGCCCTCTCAGGATGATTGGGATGATACGACCAGCGTTGTTTCAATGTCGACAAATGCCGAATCGGAGTGGGAGGCATATGAGTCGGATGGTCGTCGGACGCCCACACAAAGCAGTCCGTACACCCTGGGGAACAATCGAGGCCACCTGTCTAATTCCAGCTCAACATCAAACACACCGCCCGACGAATCCCTTTTAGATATGACATCTCTTGCCCGCCTCCTCGACCCAAGGGATCACGAGGCGAGGCACGAAGCTCGAGTGCTAGCCTCGCATCTGATGGCAGCCGATGAAGGCAAAATAATGACCCGCAGCCGATTTAAAAGCCAAACAGAACGCGACCGCGCACGGGTTCTCACATCATCGCGATATAACAGCGCTCACGTACGAGGCCCCACATCAGCATCTCCCGGTTCGAAGGAGAAGAAACGACCCACGCCGGAGGAAGAGGCGGAAATTCTTGAAAATCTCATACTATCACGACGACTAGGCCACGACTACTCATCGGGCACCTATGCGCAAGATCAACAATATCAACGACAACAAGAGCCGGAGTCTTGGAAAACCGGCGCGTCAGGTCTTGGTGCGGACGGACCGCAATGCGTTATCTGCCAGGCTGCCCCTAGGTCGATCATCATCTGGCCGTGCCGGTGTCTCTGCGTGTGTGAAGATTGCAGGGTTAGTCTTGCGATGAATAATTTTGGAAACTGCGTTACATGCAGGCGGGAGGTTTTTGGCTTTGTTAGATTATGGGTTCCTTGAGGGACAGTTCTTTTGCTTTACTCCTCCCTTCTCCAGCTCCATACGATGAGCCTTAGAGGTTTAAAGAGTTTACTTGTTCACTTCTTTGCACATATTCCATATTTCATCATTAGATTGTTGTTTTTAGTTAATAATACTACATATGTTAAGCCGATTGCCATGTGCCAAACCCCCGGTGAAATAGTTATAGCTAAGATGGGGAGATTTGTCCTTCGTTTACTCTTTCTTGCTCCCTGCTAAGCTAAGTACTAGTTACTGCACGCTGTTGCTCCCAAACCATCATACTTTTTTTCAAACTACCGCAAAATGATGCGTCCATGTCGGATATATCACGCTGGAAATATGACAGTTCCCAACTTTGGGATAGATAGACCAACGATACTTGAGGAGATGATGTAGCTGAGAAATCATGGTGCAGATGTCCTGTTTCAAGATGATGCAATAATGCTGATATGCAGCTTGTCATCCAGATGAGAAATCGAGGCAGAGATCACTCCCGGAGCTGACTTGCTTGACAGTCTATTACCCTCCTTAGTCTTCTGTGGAGGTAATCTTTTGCACGAATAGCTCCTTCAGGGTAGATGGACCCTCCTGTTCTGAGCAAATTATGCGATTCTGATATGCAATGATGCCATGCAGTGCCCCCGTGTTGAACTCTTGCCACAATGCTCCGAGGGACAATGTCCGTTTCAATCAGCCTTCTATGCGCTGATTGGAATCCTGCTTCTGCCTATTTCTTCGTGAATGGCTGGGCGGTATATCAAATGGTCGCCTCGTTTTTCTCTTCCCAACATCCGTTTATAAACTCTGTCCTCTCTTAAGATTTCTGTTCGTGTGTTCGGTGATTTGCTCGTTTACTACCATCAGTTATCAATCTCCTCTTTTGCTCACCATGGCACCATCTCTTGAAGAGCCCATACATCCCCAATCGCAAGGAGAACCCCTCATTGCAAAGGAACGAACTTTTGCTGTACGAGCCAGGCCGGACGGTTGTCGAAGACCACGAGAAGTACCCCTACGATGATCTTCTACCTCCGTTTCCAAATATGGGCTGGGGCCCGATAGGGAAAGTTCCGTACCGTGATAAGGGAATTTTAGGGGATGAGAAGTTTTAGCAGCCTGTTAGACGCTGCCACGGACATCTTCGACTATAATCCGAAAATCGGAACAGAGATTCATGGCTAATCTCGCAAAACTCGCGGATGATCAGCGAAACGATCTTGCGCGTCTAATAGCCGTTCGTGGGGTGGTGCTCTTCCGTGGCCAGGATGATTTCGATATTGAGGCCTAGAGGGATCTCGGTCGATACTTCGGGACGCTTCATAGGGTGAATACTACGTTTCAACTCAATCTATGAAACTAGTCATTAACTGACACCTATATGGCGACACAGCATGCTACAATTGCTGTACCTAAAAAGATTGGGCTGGAGGACGTCCATGTGGTTTACACGGGAGACTGCTCCATTGATCAAAGAGCACTGTTCAGCCCAAGCTTTTTGTGGCATTCCGATGTAAGCCAGGCAATGGAAAATCCAATACGATAATGAGCAAAAGTAATTGCTAATTTCCTTTCATAGGTAACCTATGAGGTCCAACCACCGTCATATACCTCCCTCAAGGTTCTCACGGGGCCTCCTCGCGGTGGTGGTGGGGATACGCTCTGGTCCTCTCAATATGCCGCATATGACGCTCTGTCACCGCACATGCAAACATACCTGTAGGGCCTGATTGCTCTTCATTCAGCGGATATGCAGGCAGATGGATCGAGGGCTGCTGGCCGGCCCGTCCGCCGCGAGCCAATTACAACTGAACACCCACTCATACGCACTAATCCAGTAACGGGGTGGAACTCACTTTTCTTCAACCCCGGGTTTGTTACCAAAATTGTTGGGGTGCCCAGGCTAGAAAGTGGTGCCATCATTAGTTACCTCAACAGCGTTGTTGTTACGACGCAGGAACTACATGCCCGTTTCCAGTGGGGGAAGAATGATGTTGCATTCTGGGATAATCGCTCAACGGTACGTTTCTCCGCGTCACACTAGTTATATTTATGACTTGCTCGAACTAATTCTGACTCGAAACCCAAGAATCACACGGCGTCGTATGGTTTCGCACCCCATCGTCGTCATGCTGTTCGTGTTAGATGCCATGCAGAACGCCCAAGTTTTGATCCATCGGGCAAGTCTCAAGAGGAAGAATTCGCGGCTAAATATAACATTCTTCTTGTCAACAAGGATGGATCCCGCCAGTCGAACTACAATGACTGAGGTAGTTATCTAGTTGGCTCGATTAACTCGACTTTTTCTAGCTTACATTTTTCATTTTCTGTGGGATTCATTCCCCATGTTGTTGCTTGGCCTATTCGATTATACTCAGTAGAGGTGTTCCTTGCTTTTGATTCAGTGTCTTTTATACATTCGTATAATTGATGACATGTAATTTTTTCATTGAATCTCGCACGTTTTATCCGGCAGGCGAGCGTTTTTTTTCTGGTCAATCACACATCTAGGGTACATACTGGCTGCTTCATATTACCCAGATATTTATTTGTTTCATGATGGTGCCGTTGGCCCTTGGATATGTTCTGATCAGCATAGGAGTAGAGAAAGGAACCATTGTTTCATTTTCGATACTCTCCAGGGGACCAGAGGATAAGGGGTCGGGATATTCGTAGTCACGTGCTGCGGCCCTTCTTTTGACGTCCCCTATGTTGACGTCCCCCTCTCAGTCCATCTCTATGTGATATTCTGGGTGATATCATGCAAGATGATGGTGGTATAACTTTTAACTATGAAGTCAATAGCGATATGAATCTAGGGAAGGAAAAGGGCCCATATAGCTCAAATCATCTAAACTCCGCAATGTCTTCGCCATCAGAACCATCTATTCTCGAATATGCACGGTTCTACGATATTGCTAGCAACAGCATAGCAGACCCCCTTCTCTTGGTCCCACCGGTGATCGAAGACTTAGATCAGTCTCTTGGCGATATCTCAAACCATCCTTCTATTGACTTGGAAGATATACATCGAGAAGTACAGGCCAGAACAAGAGAAAAGCTCGATGCTAACAGGGCCAGCGCACCCTTGTTGTCCTCCATTATTAAACTATCCGTCGATGAAAGGCCAATAGGCATTCATGATGAGGAAATCGAATATCCAACAGACTCTCGCCGAATTCGAGATATGAAATTGGAAGCCCCTGTCCTGCGAACTGACCACGAGATGGACATGCGGGCTTTTCGGCGGAGAATTTCACTCGATTTCATGCAGATAGATGTACCGCTGGAAGATCTTGATGATGAGAATGACGAAAGCTTGAAGTTTCCGAGTAGTTTCTGGAGCCAGACAGAGCATTTATGGCATATGGTTCAGGCGGAGAGGTTGAGCTGTACGAAGGACGGCTTGCTTCTTATACAAGGGATCAAGGGTGAAATTGTGGCCTCTGCAGATGGGTATGACGATGACTGGTTGAACGACGGAGGTATCTTCTGTGGCAAGGTTAGTCGTCCGTTGTACTGTACTAATTTCGAACAATAAAAACATCTAACCCGTAGCCAGAGGAAAGACAGAGATCCCCTGACACCAATCTTGTTGCCTAGGGATCCAACGCCCGTTCCATTTCTCCCATCATCTCCCTGTCTGGAAATGGAAATATTACCAGATCCTGAAACGCCACCCATGGCTGAAGACCTGGATGTGGAGAGAATTGAAGATAGCTTTGTAGCAAATTGCGACCGAATCGTGGCTGATTTCCTTTCAGGCACCGACGACGTTGGAAATCCAGAGCCACGAGCAGGTGGATCTAACAAACCATCACAGGATTTTGAGGACCTAACATTATCACCCAATGTCCAAAACAGAATACTAGATTTGAAAGTTGAGCCCCCTATTACCCCGCCGGTATCAACTAAGAAGCGGCCCGCTGAGGATGATGAGGATATCCTAAAATACATGGCCCGAACCGGGGTCGTCCCTGAAATTACTTCACAAGATGTCATGGAAATCGAGCCTAGCGACCTCGTCGAAGAGGATCTAGCAGAAATCGTTAGTGCAGCAAAGAGAAAAGCAGAGGCCGAACTTAATGCAGAACGCATCAGGGGCATTAGGACAATGACGCGATGCAAAGTGCCCCTCCTTAGGCCACCGATCATAGTCCCACCGTGGCCAGGCGTGGCCGGCCTCTCGGAGTCTGAGTTGAAAGGTCTGTATAGGTCCTTTATGTCCGAAATTAAAACGGAAGCCTTAGCTGGGTTGCGCTATTCTACTGGCGCTGCTGATAGGAAAAAAGACCTCATATGGCAACCATTTGCAATGGAAGTACGGAGGCTGGAGATCAATGAAGACATGACTCCTGAGGATTCCTCGAGTGGGCTACTCCGTGAGATTGGTCGTCATCTAAGCGGTTCGGAAATTGAAGACGAAACTCAGGAAGTTTGTCATTATGAGTTTCGTTATTCAAGCTTGGATGACGATGAAGAACTTTTGCCGAGAATGGTTTATGAAGAGGTAGGGTCGGTTCCTCCGCTTCAAAGAAAGGGATGTAAGCATGGTACTGGAAGGGATGAAGGGAAAGGGAGTAGTTTGGGATACTCGCCTTCAGACAAGCAACAAGGGATTAAAAATATAGCAGTATATCCCAAGGCCACGAATATTGGAATGAATGCCAAATCTGCGGAAGCCATACTTGTTGGTTCAGGCATGTCATCCACGTTTTTCCCCTTGGACTCACTTTCCAATTTTATGGGGGTACGTGGCCAAAGGGCTACAGCTTCTAGCTCGGATAAATGTCCACACTTCGTCCACCCAGCACTACCTGATCCATCGGCTTTGGCACAGGATGACCGGCATCCTAAGATTAGGACGCAAATTCCAGAGAGGGCAACTGAGTCAAATGTTACAACCACATCATTCCCCCTGTTGGCACCTCCCAGCACCGCTCGGCAACAAGGTGTCCTGACATTTGTTTTATCCACCTCCCTTCTACGGACACATCGTGCCGTAATCCATAATCTTGAATCTCTATCCCCAGCATGCAATCTGATTTTTCGTGATGACAATACTTTGCCAAATTTATATCCGGCTGGTACCAGGGCTGAGGGTTTCCACCAGCCGCGATTGATGCGAATTCAGCAGCTTCCCAATAACCCAGAGAATAACCAAGGACAGGAAGCGGATATATCATTTTCCCCTGCAGCGGGTGCTATCCTAACCACGACTCAAGAAATAACCCAGAAATACCTGCCGGGCCAGCAACCAAGCGGCCAGAGAATCGCACAAGAATTGAACTATCTAGTTCGTCGGCGCATTTCCGATATATGTCTCCTGTATGAGGAATTATATGTGTTCATTTGCAACCCTGTCATTACCCCAAATAAGAGTAGCTCGACAGTGCCGCATGCGGAAATTGAATTGGACAATAGAGCAGTTCAAGCTATCGAATCACTGAGGACCTTTTGCGAATCGCTCAGCCATTTTTCAACAATAAACGTCCTTCCCGTCGTGAAAGATGCGAGCAACATAACAAACTGGCTAGTCAGTCTTGCGAATAAACATTACACTGTGACTCCATGGTCCACCTCCGACGTTGGCCATCAGCTTGTCTGGCCGGACAACCTTCCTTTCCCGGTAGATCCCTCGCCGAGTGAGCATTTCCTCCGGCAGTCTGGTTTGAATACCTTTGCAGCACAGATGGTCTTGTTACATCCATATAGGGATGGGGATGATGACGGCGAATTATACTATTCCGGTGGTCATCCCACCCAAGGAGCTCAAAATCCACAAGCTGCGCTTTCCCGCTTCGTTTGTATGAACCCTTTTGAACGACAGCGTATCTTTACCCCAATTCTAGGGAAACGTGTGGTCGAACGTGTGGAACGAAGACTGGCGGTTGAGGAGGGGTGAATATAGGGGCAGGATCTTCCTAGGAATATCCATTTACGGTAATATATATTATTAGGACTACACTATGTTAAAGCTCTTTTATGTTGCCCTAATGTAATACGATGCTATTGTCTCCATATTTTGTTTGTTTTCATAGTTTACAAGAGTCCATGTCATTGTTCGGAGTCAGCCATTTCCATTGTTGACATAACTTACAAGTTTGTTTGTGCACAGTTTTAACAACTGAAAAATTACTGGGACAAGTGTAATGGCACATTCGTATTACTATACGCATAATTAATTATTGCAATTCTCATATTTTTTTCGGGAGGCTACTTGTGCCAATACGCTGCGAAAGTGCTCCTGGTGGAGCTGGCATCCGCAACTAGGAAATAGGGGTAAAATCTCACAGTGTGCCGAAAATCGCTCTTCTAACAAAACAATGAGGCTTTCCTCGTGTTTCACAGTGTCAATCTAACATGGGGCCCCGAACCTAAGACAAGAAAGGGAAAGCATGGATTATAAGTAGGTAGGAAGAAAATTTAGAAACAAGAGAAATGAAGTAATAGCAAGACCATATTGAAGGTGACAATTGCGAAAGGGTACGGTACTACTATCAACCCGCCCGAGAATGCACCGAAATGGGAATAAAACAAACAAGGCGCGAATGGACAATGGGATAAAATTTGCAGTTAATTCTGTTGCCCCATAGTGCCCACCTCGAAAATCCGCGGAAATGAATGAATCTTTTATAGGTTCGTCTTCGGTTTTCCGTCCACCCATCCGACACACGTCTCTGATTTACCCAATGGCTGCTCGACACCTCCACACAGAGAGTTTCTCTGTTCCCAACTGTCCTGCTTCGAAGGTCTGGCCGGCGCTGGCAGAATGAACATCATAGTGCCCCGTTTCGGTAGCGGATTGGCATCTACTTCTGATCTTTGGTTGAGCTTCGATGTAGAGGGGGGTTCACGACGCCGAAGCTCAGGCAAAGAAATGCCGCCTCCGATTGTATCCACGGCATCCCGCACCTGCCCCGATGGCGGATCTGAGGATGTGGTAGCCTTCAGGCCTAGGATTTGCGAGGCCTTACTGTTACGCTCATCCGCTGCTTTCTCACGATATTGGAGCCTCATAATCCTGGATACCGGCCCACTCTGTGGGGGGGGTGTATCCACAGTCCCTTCGTCCGATGGAGCTGGCGGGGGAGGAACACTAACTGCAGGACCCAGGCCGAACATCCATGGCCCTTGATTGGGATCTGCTGATGGATCTTTCGCATTTGGGACATCCGTAGAGGCGCCAACATGTCCATAGCGGACAGGCGATGGAGGGGGCCGTTTCTCTGGCTTTAGGGGAAACCAATCCGGGTTCGGGTATGGGTCCGTTTCGCCAGGTGGACCGCGAGAGAGCGGCGTCTTTAATATTGAATCCGCTTCTTTGCCGGCTAAAGGGTTGATGCCTGGAAATGCTGGAATACGCTGCGGAGGACGAACGGTGGCAGCAAGCACATCCCACTCTGCTCCCCCTTCTTCGAAGACGTTATCGCGGGCTCTCACACGAAACTTCGTCGGTCGACAGCCTAATCTTTTGGAATTGCATGACTTTCCCGAGCTTTGGCCAGCTGGAGGTTCTTTTGGCGGCATGGATGGGTTGCGACGAATGAGTAACGGATACCCATCGTCTTTGCCGTCTTCATCTTTCCATTGGACTTGTATGGCCTCTGGTATTTCAACTTTTCTTGCAGGATTGTCTAGCGCAGGAGGTGTGGCAATGGCGACAATAGGAGCGGTAGTATCTTGGATGTCTCGACGGAAGCGAAGAGGCCCGATCGGTGAGAGATCTCCTTGGCTAGCCCTAGTATCGAAAGGGGTTGGAGGGCCAGGACTGGCCTGAACGGTTCTCAGAAGTGTTAGGGCCAAAATAGCCAACAGTTCTGTCTGAGGAATCATTTTCTAAGAGGGATATAGCACCTTAAAAGTTCAATGAGATGATTAATGATCTGTTGGAAATCGAATGCACCCTAGGATGATTACAATCAAAAAACATGGGGCGTTTGTTTGATTTTATATGTGGTGAATAAAGTTTAGGGGAAGCGAAAATATATATATCACGATGTATGATATACCCAGAAGAGACAGTAGATAGGAACAAAGAACATGGGACATTTTCAGTATAGTTCACCTTAAATCTTGAGATATAAGGCAAATTCAATGTGAAACCAATAAATGTCAAGCAACACCAGGCTGCTTGAAATAGATATCTCAGAAATATTACACGAATTAACAAAGCTTTAAGAGTGTGGCATGGTAATTGCTGTGAACAATTTACCAAGAACAATACAAATGCAAGTAATGTCCCCTTGCAGAAAGCAGAGGGTGGAACAAAGACTGCGTTCAGCATGTTTGACATGCGAAGCAGGATCAGATCAGCCAGTTAAATTTGCTGTGCTTGCCATCCATAAGTTTGGGTTCTTTTGAGGGGTTTCGATATCATTCCAACTGCAGAAAGAGATTCCAAGGCAAACTGACGCCTGGAGGCTTGAGGCTTGAAAGGTTGTTTGTCTGGCGAGCAGATCATGCCCAAAGGAAGCTAGGGCTAGGAAACTTAAATTGAACTGCACACCTCTTCTGGCGGCAAGGCGCTCCGGCGGCGCTTATGGCGCTTCATGCCTATACCCAGTATCTGTGTAATGTGGCAACAAGCTATACCTCCAAGTGGATTGACCATTACATATCCCTTCGTAATAGAACGAAAATGGGGGAGCTCAAGGACACCAGAAAAATCACGCGAATTTCTTTGGTTATACCCATTAGTCTACAATAATGTCGGAGCGTATCGAAAAAACGTCACCGAACAAAATACAGTCTGTACGTAGTACATACATCCGGGGCATCTGGTCTCCTTGTGCGCGGGATGCATCCATGTTCCATAGAACAGTTCTTCCACGCCGCACACACGGCATCTTATGGAAATGATTGTCGAGAATCTTCCTTGGAAAAATGTTTGAAATCCCCCCTTCCGGTTTTGGTTCCTGGACAAATGAAAGGATGACTGCGCCTCTATTCTCTGGGCTCTTGACCACGCCACATGATTAGGTTAGCATGATAGAGACTATGTGCCGTGACTTTTGGAGGTTGGATCAGTCAGGGAAAATGGTTGATAATTCGGTGCCAATTTCCGGAGTAAAGCATGAAGTCTCACAGTCCATATTAATTGTCTCCTCAGTAATGGCCGGGTTGGATTTTCATATATTTTTCTAACTTCCAAAGTGATGATAGACGAAGTGGCAGCAAAAGAGGGGATGAGAGGAGATCGTGATGTTTAAATTATGCTTTAGTAAACAGATGTAAGGAAACATATAAAAACACTACTAATACGATGGGCTAGAACGTATTCAAAATAGATAATTCACAAGTGGAAAAGGGACGGTCGGTTCGGTGCAGCTCCAAAAAAATGCCAGATAGGGCTACGTGCAGGTGATAATAAAAACTGCGCCTTTAAGCAACAGTTCTGGTGTGGTTTTTCGGGGCCGCTGCAACAACGTCCGGCCTTTCGTCGCATAATCCGTTTCTGTTTCTCCTTCCACTCCCCTGATATATCCCTTGATATATATGTTTCCCTCGTGTAATCGATTGGTTGTTTTCCGAATTTTATGATGTTACATAATGTACAGGCTCAGGTTCTCGAGAATGAAATGGTTCGTTCAACATGGTATTATGACTCGTTGATTTTTGCGAGAATCCTATAGACGTGTGTCTCACATTAGAAGTGATTTTGGTGGGCAGATAGGTGCAAGTATAACGTACTCAGAATCTCTGAAGAGGGAATACTCTTCCTCGCCGATCTTAACGGGGCTGCCTCCATACTATAAAGAGGGAAAAGGGATTCATTAGTCATTGTACATCCACGGATTCGCAAATCCTTTATAGTTTCCGTTCTAAACGCCAAATCTACACAATTCCAGACCGCGCAACTATTCTACTCCTCCCACTATCCGAACATTGATAGTTTGTGAGGGTGACATACCTGAGGAATCAGAACCTTGTCACCAACAGTCACACCCATTGCAATTCTGTTGCCCTTCTTGTCAAGAGCACCTGGTCCTACAGCCAAAACCTTGCCCTGGTTCAGTTCTTTGACGGAGCTCTCGGGGAGGAAGATGCCGGAAGCGGTTTTGGCTTCCGCCTTTACTCTTTGAACGAGGACGCGGTCCAAGAGGGGAACGAGGTTCTTAACGCTGCGGAGAGCCTGGTTGTCATTACAATTCCGTCAGCAATGCACAATAACTATGACGCATGATAATGCGGACAAGGGGGTAGGCTCGGAGTAGAAACGGTGGCCGAGATTTTGAATGGTTCGAATCCGGGGAATTGGTAGCGTACCATTTTGAGGGCTGAGGTATAGTGTGGGGAAGGGGAATAGAATTTAAATAGCTGTTAAAGAGGCGTAGAGGCGGTAGGGCAATCAACAAGGGGTCGTGGAGAAATATACAATGCCGGTGAAAGGAGGAGAGAATTTGAGTCTCGCTGTTTCAACTTTTTTTTCTGCTGAGAAATTTCCAGAACTAACGCCAAGACTTGCAGCGAGAGCTCGAAGCCAGATATGGTATAGCGCGCTCTGCTGCAAACAACGCAAACTTCCCCGGATTTCATTGAACGTATTTTACTACTACGCAGTACTTCTATCCCGGAAAAAGGCTTTTAGAATTGTTCAATGTCCATGAGAAAGTTTGATTTTATATTTCATTGTATGGTCCATTTGGTTACAAAAACAGCGCCTAGATAGCCCAAATCAAACAGGAGAAAGCCTATATAGAGCAAGGACAATATCATGCCAACCTAGGAAATATCACCCTTCAACAAATAAAAAGCATCATGCCATTTAACTCTTGCTGGACCTTTGTTACCACCTTCGTCCACCCTTCCCTCTACCAAATCCACCACCCCTTTGCTCGTATCCGCCGTATCCCATCTGCGGCTGGCCTCCGCCTGGTACACCAAACGGTTGTCCGGGACCTGGTCCACCAAAACCTGGCTGGCCACCCG
>LDEV01002998.1:0-16536 GCA_001014755.1 Blastomyces silverae
TGTGGGATTCTGGGCCCGCTTTTGCAGGCTGAGTTCCGGCGCGTCCTGCAGGGGAGAGGGTTTCGCGTCAGTGGCGGCGAGGAAGATGGCGATGGCGGGTTTGTGGATGATGTTGGGCGGGCGAATGTGGGGTTAATAAGCCATATTGGAGGGCATAAGTATGCGGGGAATGTTATTATTTATCTACCGCCGTCATTGTCGTCGCCGGGTAATGCACAGGGCGGGGCAATGTCATTGGCCGGGAAAGGGATTTGGTATGGAAGAGTTGAGCCGAGACATGTCGAAGGGATCGTTGAGGAGACGGTGTTGGGGGGTCGGGTTATTTCTGAACATTTTCGTGGTGGGACTGGGGCGGATGGAGAGATTTTGAGGCTGTGAGAGGGATGGAAGGGGAAGTACTGTATATTACGATTAATAGATATGATTTAGATTTAGATTCAGATATTGTGGAGTCGTTACTGAAGTTTGAGCAATTGGACATGTGTTTATGGTCACTGGGCTCTGGGGCCAATTGTGCCAGGGGGCTAGTCCCCAAGAGTGCCTAGAAATTCCTCATGATTCGGGGAATAGTGCATGGTAAAACTTCAAGATGACTGGTTCTGAAATGATCAGGACGTTTCTAAATATATATTTCACGGCTACCCCTTATGTATTGATCATTAGAAGTTGGTCATTATTAGAAGTAACTATTGAAGTAGGTATGTACAGCACATTTTCGCACACATTAGAATATAGATAGAAGAGTTGCAATATAGAACCACTGAACTGCCCTAGAGCCAATTTATGTTTCATTCACGACAATCCCTAGTATCGGGGGACCAAGAAAACAAGATGCCAGACTGATTAGGAAGACATACTTATGTCTCATTGAACAATCACCCTAACCACCCACCCACATCATTGCAGCTGGGTAATGTATCCTATTTCGGAGGAGGGAGCGGCTTGTTCGGGTCATAGTTATTGACGGTGTACGTCTTACTGCTCCCGCGAATCTTGTATTCCCGTGCGCTGCCACACTGGTGCAGATGGCCAATCTCCGCATGGCTCAAACTCACCGCGCCCCAGCCAAACGTATTGCTCTTATTCGAACTGTCCCAGTTATACCTGTCAAACACATGCACCTTATACTTAAGGTTCTTACCACCGCCCTCCTGCTGGCTAACGACCCCAGCAACCGCATACGAGTACTCGCCAAGTGCATAGTACCAGTCATAACTATGCGGTTCTTTCTTGGCGTCATTCCACGCATTCCAGATCGTCCACCCGCTGCGGAAGTCCATCTGCGTCCACGGGCCAACCGTACTCTCAATTTTATCCTTGGCCATCTTCCCCGCCAACTGGTGCGCCTCCTGCATGAAAGCGGGGGTGTCTTCCATCATGAGGTCGACATTGACGGATAGGTCTTCGCCGCTCTCGGCGAGATAGTGGTTCATGGCGCGCGCGGCCTGATACCGGCCCCTGAGGCTAAAGTAGGCTACACCCGCCTGGAGGGTGGCATGGACTCTATAGTCGTTTGGGCCGCAGAAGCCATCGGAGTTGTATCTGCCAGAGCCATCACCGGGCCGCGGGCGTGGTTCCGCTGGTGGTCCTGGGATGCTTAGGGGTCTCTCTGGGGCCGGAATAGCGGATCCTAAAGGGACGAGAGCGATGAGGAGGGAGGTGATGAAGTTATAGAGGGATAGTGGAGACATGTTTGCTGTTCGTCTTCGGGTGACGGGTGGATCGAGTGGTAGGCTTTGGTAAGACAAGATACAGCTAGTAGAAAGAAGGTTTCTTCTTCGCCAGTGTTGGGGAAAATCAAAACAGCAGCTCCAGTGGTTTGTATCGAAAGGGGTTACTCTTCTTATATATCTGGTCATCCCACGGTCTAGGCTCCAATCTGCTGCGCTGGTCGATGTTGGTTGCGGTCATAATGAGCTCAGAAGGATCAGCAGTGCAGAATTGGCGCCTCACATACCGGTTCTCCCTAAGTATACTTCGTATAACACATCAGAAATTAATAATGATGCTACTCAGCTGAAATTTATGAAAATAACCAAGCTACGCTTTGCTGCAGAGAAAGTGAAATAAGATCGGAGGACATGAGCAAAGCCGAAGAAGCAAGAAGTAGAAAATGATCACTTCCATTGCACACGTTCTTTCGCGTACTTTGGTTATCCATATCATATGTAAGACGTTGGATAGCGACCGCTGGCTTCAGGACGTTCACACCACCGTTCCCTTATTCCTCCCCTTTCCCGTGGGTGGTGTCATAACTTGCGAGAGGGCAGTGCGCCAGGATATTGTGGGGAAGACAACACTAAGAATCATGGATCGTTGAGTCAACCACACCTCAACAAGTTGACGCAGAAATGAAGTACAAAGTACACATGTACCATACAGAGTACATGGACAAATAACAACACAGGCCACACGACCCCAACCGGCTCAGGAAAACATGAGGAAGGTGGGCAGGCAGAAGCGGTATAGTGAGTATTCCGCAGCCGCAGCGGGTCAACCTCGTGGAGGTCAGCGAGGATGTTGACCCAATCCTTGGAACAAGGTCGAGATCCCTGCACGTCCAACCAAGCCTTTTTGCAGTCTGGCATGGCTGTGGCTTCAGCGCCATTCCTGGCCAGCTAGCGCGACGATCATGGCTGCCGAGTCCACTTGCGGCTCTGAACAAACGACGATCTCTCTCAGCTTCAAATTCAACCTGATAGCAACCTGGAAACCTGTGCGCGCTGTCTGGTCAGTTATAGAAAACTGGAAGCATCCTTGTACTCGATATTCCATAACTTCTCAGACGGCGGTTCCCGCCGATTAAGTTGCGGATTGTTTCCATGTAAAAACTTGATATGTCTGTGTGGAGATCCCTAAGCGCAAGTGACGGAATATGACAGAAACATGAGAAAGTCAATACAACCTGATAATTTGCTCAGGCCGCCCGTTATGGCCATGAATGATCGTCTCGCATGCTTTTTCGTCACCGTTGGCTTAGCCCCCCTCCTTACACTGTCGTGAAAGAGTAACTAAATCCTAGATTTTGGATCCGGTATGCATACCACCTCTTCCTCCCTGGTAAGTAGGCAGCTGAGGCTTTCGATGTTTCTCATATATTAGCGCACAGGTCTCGGAAGCTGCAATTGTTTTCAGGTCTTCGTTTCCTCGATGTTTGACCCGATCATTCACGAAAATTTGAAATCAAGGCTTTTGTTGATGCTGTCTTCAGGATTATAACGATGATTATACACTGAGTCGAGATTATTGCCCAGAAAATCCAATGACCAGCCATTGTATCAACTCATCCTATCAAACTGAATCCCTTCCCTCCTGTATCAAGCAGTAGAGTACCAACTAGTTCGCAGTAGGTGGGAGAAGACGGGACAAGGGTATATGGAACTTGTTGAGCCAAGCTTCGCCAAAATAATATCGAGTACCAAACCTGTGAGACCTACCAGTAGCGAAAGGTCAACCCGACGGGGCATCTATGAATAACTCAGCGCCATCGTTGTAGTTATACCTCTTGGTGATGTTCAGTTAGGGTTTCGTCTGTCAAACCTCGGGATAGGACCAGTAACTAATCCCCTAAGCCCAAAGCAGCCTAGCGCATCCCCGAATTTCCGCCTTTGCCAGAGCTCGGAGATTCTGCCGCTCATGGATACAATCCTAGTCAACGGAATTGCAGGCCATATCGCCAAGTCACACTCGTTTTAAATGGCCTGACGGTGATTTTCTAGGAAGAGGGTGATATGGGGACGCCATGTCGATCCGAATGAATTTCCGGCAATCAATCCTCGCCCAGCAATGGGGTCGATACCTCTTCTCCGGGCTACGAGCCCGTTCCGCGATTCGCGCTTCATCGACCTCCTCGCGGAGACTAGATCTATTGGCGGTGGACAAAAAATGGAAAGACAAATGGCGGAATGATCCTACATCTGAATTGGTGAATAACCATGGCAAAGAAAAGGCATATGTCCTCTCAATGTTCCCGTATCCATCGGGCGCATTGCATATGGGCCATGTGCGGGTTTACACCATATCCGACGTATTAGCTCGGTTCAAGCATATGAAGGGATATGATGTCCTACATCCTATGGGGTGGGATGCATTTGGGCTTCCAGCGGAAAATGCGGCAATCGAGCGGGGAATTGATCCGGCGCGGTGGACCATGCAGAATATCACCAATATGAAGGAACAGTTGCGGGCGATTGGGGCACGATTTGACTGGGATAGGGTATGATAAATATACACTGTGTTTCGTCGGTTCCCGATGATATAGGTTATGCTTGTGAATATCTGGTTCACTGACGCTTTCTAATTGTTTGCGAGTGCTGCAGGAATTAATGACATGTTCGCCTGAATTCTATAAACATACGCAGCGCATATTCCTTATGTTATATGAAAAGGGGCTGGCGTATCAAGCAAAAGCCTTAGTCAATTACGATCCAGTTGACAAAACAGTTTTAGCAAATGAGCAGGTACGGCCATCTTGAAAAATTCAATCGTAAGCCATCTTCTGACACAGTAGGACCAACAGGTTGATGCGAATGGATGCTCATGGCGATCTGGAGCGAAAGTGGAAAAGGTCGAGCTCAAGCAATGGTTTTTCCGCATTACAGCTTTCAAGGAAGCATTACTGAAGGATCTTGATTCACTAGCGGCTGGCTGGCCTGAGCGGGTATTGTCGATGCAAAGGCACTGGCTGGGAAAGTCCTTTGGAGCACAAATAAAATTTCTCGTTTCTGCCCCCGATGACAATTACGATATTCAGGTATTCACGACTCGACCAGACACCCTTCATGGGGTTCAGTATCTTGCTCTGTCAATGACTCATCCTTTGGTGGTGAAAATGGCAAGCTCCGACCCTGAGCTGAAATCCTTTCTCGATTCTGCGGTATCTCTCCCACCAGATACAAAAGCGGGTTATCGCTTGCCGGGCGTCTTGGCTGTCAACCCTCTTAGCTCCGTTGAGGCGAATCCCTCCTTACAGGCTTCGATTCCGGTATACGTTGCTCCGTATGTTTTAGGGGAGTACGGCGAGGGCGCGGTCATGGGTGTGCCCGGCCATGATTCTCGAGATTTTGCATTTTGGAACGAAAACTCAGAATCGCAGCCGGTGTCTTTTGTCGTTAAGCAAAAGCCGTCACAACCAAGTGACTCAACGGAATTACCAGAGGGGCAACTGAAGCCATTTACCGGCCACGGTATTCTGGCTGATACCTGCGGGTCTTACAGTGGCATGTCCTCCGAAGAGGGTGGTAAAAAAATCGTCGAAGACTTGAAAAGTCAGGGCAATTTTGCAGACGTCGCAGAAAGTTGGCGGCTTAGGGACTGGTTAGTCAGTCGGCAGCGGTACTGGGGAGCCCCCATCCCTATTATCCATTGCGATTCGTGTGGCCCAGTTCCCGTTCCGAAAGATCAGCTCCCTGTTGAACTCCCGGTCATCGAAGGTGCCGGCTTGAGAGGTAGTCACGGAAATCCACTTGAGTCAGCTGAAGAATGGCTTCACACTTCTTGCCCTAGCTGCGGCAAGGCTGCTAAAAGGGATACCGACACAATGGACACATTTGTTGATTCTTCATGGTACTTCCTGCGATTCCTTGACCCGGCGAACGCAACAGCACCATTTTCCCCATCACATGCCCATCCCGTCGATATCTACATCGGAGGCATAGAGCACGCAATCTTACATCTACTATACGCGCGGTTTATATATAAATTTCTAGCTACTTCCGAATTGTTTCCCAAAGAGTTGCCAGGCCCCGCGGGGGTTACAGAACCTTTCCTAAAGCTACTATCACAGGGGATGGTTCATGGCAAGACATACTCCGACCCCTCCACAGGCCGCTTTCTCCGGCCGTCGGAGGTTGACTTGTCCAATCCTGACGCTCCGTTGATCAAGAACACTCAGATAACCCCAAACGTATCTTTTGAAAAGATGTCGAAAAGCAAATATAACGGCGTGGACCCGACCACTTGCATCAATACCTATGGTTCTGACGCCGTCCGCGCACATATGCTATTTTCTGCCCCTGTCAGCGAAGTTCTTGAGTGGGACGAATCTAAAATCGTTGGCATGGAACGGTGGTTCAACCGGCTGTGGCGCGTTGTATTAGATTCCCGCATTTCATTGGAAGGCCATTCATCTCTAAGCGCCGAATCTTTCAAGTCCTCAAGTGACGTCAGACTACCAGACATAAGTAAGATATCTGACGATGAATCTGCGATCCTACTTGTAGCGCATGATGCCATTACTTCAGTTTCCCAATGTCTCGACGGGATACCCTACGGTCTAAACACGGTGATATCGAACCTGACCAAATTTACAAATTCCCTGGCGTCATCGCCACTACCAACCACGGCATCATCGCCAACCTCACAAGCTATCCTCTACACAGCGCTATCTTCTCTCCTCCGACTTCTAGCCCCTATAGCCCCAGCACTCGCCTCTGAATGCTGGGAACACCTCCATAGTTCAAATCTAAACTCCTCCACTACAGCTTCACCAGCCGAAACAGTCCCGTCGATTTTTTCTTCACCCTGGCCTACTCCACTCCTCTCGTCATCCGAGGTTCAAACACTCCGCGTTCGCGGCGGCAAAACCGTTGCAGTGCAAGTAAATGGAAAGCTTCGCTTCAGCACAACTATACCTGTTCCACCGGGCAGTGACTCTGCGTCGAAAAAGGCTTCATCGGATGAAGAACAAGCCTGGATTCTATCGCACCTCCTGGAAACAGACGAGGGCAAACTGTGGCTGAAGGAGAGGAATGATTGGGATAAGAGAAAACGAGTTGTTGTTGTTGGTGGCGGCAAAGTTGTCAATGTGGTGTTTTGAGCGGGACTGTTTGAGCTGATTTTGCGTTATGATGGCTACGCTGTCTATTCATTGTGGACAGGGGAAGCTAACTTGATTCCACCCCGAAGAGGGTCTCTGACTTTTAAATGTTTTTTTTTTTTAGTATTTTCTTGGAGACCACATAGCGGCAGGTTTGGATAACGCCTACATGGGCTGTATTGTTGTGTAAGGGGTATGTATAATATATTATGACTTTTTGGGGGTGGTAGCCCATCTTGGTGCTGTTTCCCTATTCCCCCCTCCTTTTTCTTCTCCCATCTCGTGTATAACTACGTATAGAGATAGACTCATTTATTTCATATGGACTTTTCTCCCTCTTCCACTTATTTTATACGCAAACTGTTCAAACAAATATATCTGTCCGGACACGGAGAGTTTACCAGCGGACATGAGCGAGCGGTATGCCTAGCTGAGGGCGGTACTTGTATTCAGCTAATGGTTACCTATATGTAACCTTGGAAAATGAAGTGGGTTTAAAGTACAACAATGAACTGCACCAGGTTTCTCTGTTCTGCCCCGTGTTCGCTGAGAAGTGTAAGGCGCAAGTTCCAAAAGTTAGGTGTGGAATAGGTACTAAAAATCAAAGAAAGCGAACGTACTGTACATCAGTTCTTTTGGTTCAGGGGTAGTTTAAACAAAAGGATTTTAGCTTTAGCGAGATTGTTGAAAAAAGTTAATAACTTCTTAGAACTCTCTGCATTTCTCAATTTCATGTTCCCTTCCAGGGCTGTTGTTGGGATATGTAGCATGTTGGGGAAAACGGAGCTCAGGGGTCGAAGTGCATATAAGATAAACGGAAGAAAAGAGCATAGTAGGGGGGGGGAAATAGCTAGAGACGGGGAGGGCAATGAATGAAGACGCGCACAGTGGATATATTCTATTATACATAATACATGAAAAGAGAAGGGACTAGTTGGTTGGTACCGTACGTAAGGGAAGGGGGTATTTCGTCAGGTATGTTGTGTATGAAATGGGTGGCTGAGGGTGATGCGTTAAAGAATACCTGCAGACCTGCTTAAAAAATATAGGAGAGGAAAGGGGAAATAGACAAATGATAAAAAATGTGACGGTGATGTCGGATAGGCTTATGCCATTCTTGCTAGCATTTCTTGACAATGCTTGAACTGGTGAACAACCAAACACTGCGTTTTAATAAAGGAAAGTCAACAGGGGAAATAGTAAAGCACGCAGTATTTTCCAGTAAGAGTGAACGTGGCTCAGTCGATGGCCTGGTGATAAATAGTGGATACAAGAGTCGGTAGCCGCAATAAGATACGCGGTATTGTCATGAAGAATGTCAGTTTATTTTAGATGTGTCTGATGGGGTCAGGTTGACGGGTGGTAAATGCGGCTGTATTAATGATTCGAACCGCGGGGTCTCTAGGTAGAGAGTTCATTTTGTCCTCGAGATTTAGGATTCGGCCAATAGAGGGATGACAATTGTGGCTTCGTTCAATGCGTATTAAATCCAATCAGCAGGCTGTTTGAAGGTTTTGTCTGGTAGGAGGGATAGTCGGCCCGGAAGTGGCCATGGGGACTGCGACGGGGTAGGAAATATAGACGTGGATTGGGCTAAAGGAGACCGTTCGTTCGGAACATAGCTGTCTCCCTTAGCAATCAGGAGCGGTGCGGGTGGAAGGACATCTTTTTTGCTGGTCGAGGCTTCCTGTATTTTAGTTACAGGTGTCCGCCTGCCATAAAATGGAGGGCTAATTCCAAGTCCAGGAGGGTTTTGCCTCAACGGAGATATTCGAGCAACGTAACCGCTATTCTGGTTTACAGAGGGTGCGGTTAGAAACCCAGATAAGGGCCCTAGCTCTTTCTGCGAGTTTTCAAATCTTGCGACTCTAGGGCTGCTGTTTTCAATGGACGACGAATGAATCGGAGTTTCAGTCTGAAAGGGAAAATGACCCAAGCTCGTCGTTGATGAGTTGTGGTTTTGAATATGGGCGGGTAGTGCAATGTTGCTTAGTCTAAGGCCAATCTGCACTGTGGCTGCACTCACATCGGAGGAGAAGCGTCGATGGCGGGCGTATGATGGTCGAGGTGGAGCTAGTATATCTTCGTGGCTTTCGTTAGGGTTCGGGATAACTCGCGTTGTGTTGCGGGAGGAGACTTTGGTGGGAAAAAGAGAATAGGACGGTTTTCGGGAATGTAAGGCCAGTGGATGTGGCGTCGAGATTGGGTTGAATGGAGCTGGCTTAGGGCTCTTCGTTTTCAGAAGTCTCGGCTCTTCGGGGCCATCTTCGTCGCCAGAGAGAATGTCTTTTTTCTCGAGGTATGACTCGCTTTGGTTCTCAGAAATAATAGGTTGGTTGATTCTTGGTATTAGAGCACGTTCTGCGGAATCATGTCGTTTTGAAAGCTCCTTCGACCAAGTCGAGGCGACTGGACCGATCATTATGTTTCTTCCATTCGCACAAAAGAGGAGGTAAATAAAGGCATAAACAATGCCAAATAAGTTCAAAGCTATAGAGCCCATCAACAGCGAAAAGTTGCTCACGCCTTGCAAAAAGGTAGCCTGTATCCAGAAAGGAAGGACCAGAGTCTTTTTGTTGTTAGACAAATAAATACACATTATAAGAGAAGAAATGTATTGATGCACTTACAAAGATGATAGCCGTGGCAGCTAGGTAGTAGACAATACTGCTTTTGGCAATTCTATCCTGAGTGTCAAGTTTTGGCGTCCTCCATAGTTTTACTGATAAAATGGCTCCGTTCACGATAAATAAGACAATTAGACCTATTGTCAACCCTAGACCGATATCCGACCAGCGCGTCGTCCATTGTAATAGAGTTGCCAAGCACCTGTCATTTTCACTCTCCCTAATTTTGGAAGGTATCCATGTCAAGATAAGCATAATAGTTACGACCACCCAACAAATCAGCGAGCTCCTTCGTCCAGTGGCCGCAGATTGAGAGGGCCGAAAACTTTGATAGACTGCGTTCGCAGTAAAAGTTAATACAACGTAGCCGACAGTCCACACAGCTGCAAAGCAAAAATTAGTTTGTGCGTCAAAGCCTTCTAGAATAACGGTAGCTACCTGTCCAAGTAATTTGTGAAGAAACTAAACATCCGTCTGCAAATACGTTTTGGAGACCCGTGCTTTGAACACCTATCAATATCGAACTTTGTAAAATCGACGCAAACGAAAACACTAGTGGGATGATATTGGTGGAAGGGACGTGACGTAAAAATTCGAAGCATCTCCTGAACATTCTGCATGAGCATAATCAGTCTGTAGGGGGGAGATGAAGTTCAGAGTTCCTAACCTGATACGCGGTCGATGGGCTCTCCTTGATGACTGCCAGCTACCATATATAATGCTCAGTATCACGAAAATTGAGGCAGTCACGCTGAATGAAGCCGTAATGATGATAGAAGCGCGGCTCTGAATATTGAATTTCAAAAATATGAAAGTGGCCAAATTATTCGCCGCAACATTGGCTCTTCCAGGGTCTCCGCCAGAATCGGCTCCATTGCTGAATTGGTTCATCGCTTTTCCAAACCCATCGCTAAGCCCATTCCCAAGGTCATGCTGTTGATCGCCAGAATATACAGGCTGACGCATGCCAGTGTTCCGTTCGCCAGCTTGGGGCCGTTGGAGCGAAGAGTTGGCAACCAAAATAAACGATACAGAGATATCCAGTTGTGGCGTCGTAGTAACGAAGAAGAGGAAAGAATGAAGAAGGACAGAATGAAGAGCAAGAGAGGAAGTGGAAAACAGTGAACTTAGTTGAAGATAAGTTCAGTGGGAGCTAAGATTACCAGGGCCTTCTCACAATAGTGGCTTCCAACCCTGGTCGCCTATCAAAGAACATACTGCTGTAGGAGTCCAGCCTCTCCTGATCATGAAAAGCGGGGGAGAAACCAGAAACGGGGAACAGAAGTTAACGCCTCGACTAACAGAAGGTTATGACAAGTTCTCTCCAGCACTCCAGCGCTATTACGCATCCATGGCAAATTTCGGTGACTCTGGAGGCCATGGAGGCTTTGAGCTCCCTAGTTAAGGACATTTCTCAAGCACACACAGTTTCAGCACGAGTTTCCTGGAGACCAAACTACAGAATTTGGAATAGTCCTGCTGAAATGGGAGTAGTTCTAGGTCAGTGCGCAGAAACCCAGGATATCATCCTGAGTTGGAAATCATTCCAAATATATCCAGAGAAGATATGGAATGGAAGTATCCTTAGGGGCGAATCCGAGTCGATCTAGGGGTCTAAACCAGCCAAAATGGGCCAGGCGGGGGTGGCCCACGAAACCAATCTAGCCACGTTCGGCATATTTGGAATGGCGAAAACCAGAATTAAATCCTCCGGGTCGTCTGGAACAACACTTCATTGCCTATTTGAGCAGAAGGAAAAGATCCTGCTCCTCAAGATTGTCGCCCGTCGCAATCATTCATGCAGGATGAAACTCCATCTGTTGGAGTGATGTTGGAGGTGAAGTTAAAGTTGGTGGCACTAAGCCCAAACAGGAAGTTTGTTACTAACCTTAACCGCTAGCTAACCCTAACTGGCACCGCAAGTGTGGCTTGGGAGGAAATGTAAGATCAAATAATACCTGTCAAAAGCCAAGTGAGCTGGCAATACTCTGGGCCATTCGAATCTAAGTTCTTGACGCTCTGTCTGTAGAAGCAACAGGCCTAGAGCCATACAACCCACGTTTACCTATCTGCCCTGGCCTAGCTCTGCAATCGTTCTCACAATTTCAATCCCTCAACCGCCCAGGAGCGCTTCTCACGATCTCTGAGGAAAGTTTTGATCTCCATACTGAATTAATGGATCTTCATAGGTAAATATCTTCTTCCAGGTAGAGGCTCTATGCTTCAATATATTTGTTCACTCATACCCAGGTTTTACAACAGAAGGAGACCATATCTCTTCCAGAGCTTGGAAGCCCACATTCTGCGGGTCAATAACGCCACCCCTACTGTTATCTCCTTTCTAAAGATTCAAGGGTTTCAGATATTTCCATGGGGCCAATAAAGCCAGAGCCTAGATGCATCTCTCTAATATTAATTCATATTTTCACTAATTGAAACAGAAAGAAAAATACTAAATATTACTTGCAAACTGAAGGATAACCAGCCAAAAAGAATTGACTATTGTCGATCTGTCCCGGCGGATGGATCGGTATCTAAAGCGTTTGGACGGAGAAGAGAAACCATAGACGTTGCAATGCTAGCCAGTTTCTCGCTTTCCAGGCCCAAGCTGGTAATATTGTGGAGTTGACGAGTGTCCAGATCCCGATGTTCCAACCATGCCACAATAAAGTCCTCAAGCTTTGTCTTTTCACTCTCAGGACCTTGGGGAGAAGATGGTCTAGGCGATTGAATCTCATGTAGCAACTTCGAGAGAGCAATAGGGTCTTCGACGGACACATCGAAAGGGGTTGGATAGGGTCGTGATCCTTCAGTGCATAGGAGAACAGCAACCGTAGATGGGTCGAGTGGTCGAAAGCTGTGCAGGCGACGCAGAGCAGCTATGCCAGCTGCACCACAGGGTCCAGCTCGTACATTCTGCGACTCCAAATACCGAACCGCTTGATGTGCTTCGGAATCGGAGACGGTCACGCTAATGTCGACACCAGCTTGGAGGATTGGCCATGCGGCCGAAGAAACAGTGCCACAATCCAAGCCATTCATGATCGTACGCGAGGTATCTAGTGGAACACAGTTGCCTGACCGCAGGCTTTTGTGTAGGCACGCCGCTGTGTCAGGTTCAACAGCCATTACGGTACTCTGATGGCCTGGTGACTTGAAATGAGAAACAACGGCCTGTGCGAGAGACCCGACACCCACAGGGGTGACAACCATGGTTGGTTTGTCATTTCTTTCCGCGAGCTGGGAATCGATTTCGTGGAGCATAGTAGAGTATCCCTCTATGATCCACAGAGGGATTTCCTCGTAGCCGTCAAAAGCAGTGTCTTGGATGAGAAGACCACCAGACACAGAACTAGCAGCTTCCGAAGCCAGTCGAACCGCCTTGTCGTAATTACCAGAAACTGATATCACTGTGGCTCCTTCGTTTGATATCAGCGTTTTTGTAGCTTCATCTAGTAATGCAGGGACGTAAATCCTCGCTTGAATCCGTAGTAACTTTGCCATGAATGCAACAGCTCTTCCATGATTCCCGTCAGTGGCTGCGTACAGGGTAATTGATTGTTCTCTGGCTGCGTCTGAAAGGTCCGACAGGCTAGTCTCAGGGGAAACGTTAGTCTTTGCCACAATTGCTCGGAATGTTCCCCATGATGCGCCTAGTATTTTGAAAGAAGGAAGACACAAGCGATCGCCTTCATCTTTGACATAGATTCCTGCAATCCCCAGCTCCTGAGCAAGTTCATTGAGAGGGACAAGCGGGGTCCGGCTATAGTGGGGTAGAGATTGATGAAATTTCAACGCGGCATTGGAAGTCGTATTTCCACTGCTTTGCTCGACTGTTGGATTGAAATAAAGTTGCCGGCGATGAGTAGACATCTTGTAAGGTTTTTTTGGGTTTCTTTTTGGTTTTATGAATGTGACCTTGGTTGGGAGGATAGTTACTGCTGGAAAATCAACAGGATGGGTGGATTGCTCGGTAATTGAACACTTCAAAGTAACCCCACTAGCGGCATGCGGATGCCACCAGAGTGCAGCAGCCGGCAGCGGAGCTTGAGAGGCTATCTCCTAGTTACCTCTAATAGTGGAAGATGAGGATTTTCTACAAATATACCTTTCTTCCTTGAGGGATTCAGGTCTGTTTCAACTTTTACTTACGGAAGTCATTGTATATTGACCTGTGCATTGCATCGCGACAGCTTAAGGGAAGAAGCTTGAAGGATTATCTCCTTCAACCCCTGCGCCAAAATGCAGGAACCTAGATATGGGTTCTAACCGCTGGGAAGAACGCCCACAGCAACCTATATTTACGGCCACATGGAGGTGCGAGATAGCTAGATTATTAGTTACTGATGACAACGATTGTAAGATGAAAGTTAGTTAATGGGAATAAAATTGGGCGATACATTTCACGGAAAAGAGAAAAAAAAAACCTTCCGTTAGCAAAAGCTGAGGCGGCAGAAACAGAATTCCATAAAATTGCCCATGCCATGCTGCTCTTGCAACGCATGCTGTCAGGGACATACGCGTGTAATGGCTGTTTGATTTCTTAATTGGACCTCTGCGGCGGTATTTGGAGGCTTCACCGAGGCTGAAGTCAGTCAATTTAGGGCTGATTATGCTTAAATTGGCGTGGTGGAGCCGCCTGACCTCGGGGGAGTTAGTTAGTTAATTCATCAGCCCATGAAGCCACCAGATCTTTTCTGCTCATCTTTGAAGGTAGTTACGGCCTTGAGAAGTTCATCTTAAAGATTTCACAAACCGGGCGGCAATTTTATCAAAGTTTCATTTCATCGCGCAGTTGATTAAGACTTCTTAATGAATATGTGGATGAGGATGAATAGATCGTGCAATGTGCTAACATGAGGTGACGATATATATGTATTGTATGTGGGCTCCATCTTGAAAAGAGTGATGAGTGAACACAAAATTTTTTAAAATTCAAAAATGGTTTATAACTCTCGAAGTTATATACAATAAAAATGCCATTATTCCCAGAATCACATCTCCAAGAACCTACATTTATATCCATATGTCCTAACCTTCTCACCTTTCTGAAAACCTTCAAAAAGCAAGGGGGTATCATTTCCGCATATGTTCATAGAAGCGCATTTGCTGACAGAATAACCCAAGAAAAGCAAGTAAAACTCCTCGTGAAACCATCCCATCGCACACAAAAATTCCCTACGGGCCGCCGTGATATACATTCCCCGGTCTCTGCATCTCAATCTGTCCATGCTGGGCAGGCGGCCTGGGGCCCCAATACGATACTGGCGGGCTATACGGCGGCGGCGATGATGATGATGACGACGGTTGATCTACCCCAGCGGCGAGAGGGGTAGAGGCGTCAGTTTCCATACTCTTCCTACGCCCTTTGTGACGCACGAAGCATCCAATGCTTCTAGGCGTGTGCGTGCAAAATGTCATCAGCGCCGGGGAACACAAGGGACAGTTATGAAAAAATACCAAATCAATACGTAGTTAGTTATTGGCAACAACGCACACGACCAACATTAATAAGCCGACGACCACGCCTATGATGGGCCCGATAAAGGTTTTGTCAGGACACTCGTGGCGGTTGCCAAATTTGCCTGTGCACCTGTGTGGATTGTATGTTGGTTAGATATGGGATAAGGATTTTGACAAATGGATTCGGGATTCAGGGGGTTGGTTGGGGAGATGATGGAGCCCGGGGGGATATACATACCACTTGGTGGTTGTGGTTGGCTTAGGATATGTAAAAGAAGTGGGATCTGGTGAGAAGTCATATCTACTATCGAAATCGTTAGACATGCTGGGGACTGGCTGGTTGAAGGAGTAAGAGTTCTCGAAAATATGTCTTCAATTGTGCTCATTTTGTTTTCTGTTTTTGACAAAATAGAGACAGCCAGCCCCAGAATTCGGGTATCCTAGCTGTAATATAAATATATAAATCACGGCTCTCTGCGAAATTCAAGCGCAAGATCCATGGATAGAACAAAAATCTCGTGATCGAAAGCGCTTCGCCTTGCTACTTACTGCCTATCATCCGTATAGTTACAAAATAGGTACGAGATACCGCAGATCCTCTACACCAGGGATTCAGGGAATATGTCACCCGACTCACCGCCAGCATCTTTGCTTTTCAATTGACTGCTATGACTAGCTCAATAATTGAATGGCAAGTATTTTCCTTCTGCGCTGGCTCACTTAGCCGAGCGATAGGGGTGGCTGTACACCGTTGTTAGCGAGTAAGCAATTACAGATGTTAAATGGTTGGTTACTTTTCCTTTGTGGAATACGAGTTTTGTCTTGCTCTTGGTCTTGGATGTTTTAGAATGCTCTTGGCCGGCTTGGTAGTTATCAAGTCTGTGGGCATTGTGAGATTTCGATTGAGATAACTGGAGGAAGTATGTAGCAGGTAACATATATTCTGTAATGAATCTAAAAGAAAGAAGCTTTTGTTGACATAGTTAAGTGAAATAGTTCAGGCTCTTAACTTCCAGTGTTCTCCAGCTTTTGTGAGTTTGAATTTTTATATAGCTTCATAAGCTTCCTCGTCAAAAGAACTTCAAGATTGGAAGAGAGTCAGAATGTGATCTTTTCTATGAAATGTACTATATAGAGCAGTTCCTATTCTTGTATTGTCAATACAGAAGAATTGCATTGAATTGGGTGGTGTATAACTACACCTGAAGAAGTCATGTGCATAGTTATAGCATTCATAAATTCTTAAAACTTTCATGTTTGAAAAAGTAACTGTGTTGTTTCTTTCTTTTTCTTAAAAAAGAAGAGCAGAGAATAGAAGAAATAAAATGTTGCTACTTCTTATCATATCATATCATTAATAAATAAAAAAGAGAAAGGGAGGGAGGGAAACTAAAACAGTGTCTCATGCCCTTCACCTCTCACTCCCTATATACTTCTCAAAAACCCTCCTACTTCCTCAGCCCATACGACTTCGTCGCATAATCACCCGCATGCACAATCAAATCCTCAGGCCGATAATCATGCTTGCCGGAGAAATACGACTCGAGAATCGCCTTCGTGCCCTCCGCGTAGCGCACCTGCGCATCGATGGAGCTGCCGGACATGTGCGGCACCATGGCGTTTCCGCCG
>LDEV01002999.1:0-23874 GCA_001014755.1 Blastomyces silverae
GGGGTGTCCAAATAAGCGATCTCTAAAGATATAAATATTTAAAACCGTAACACGGTTTAGACTGGATTAATATAATGATCCATTTGAATCCCTTACACATAGCTAATTGTAAATCTAAGGTACGCCATCCGATATTATTTAGGAGTCAATTATTGTACTGTACAGTACTGAAGGAATTCATAGATGCAACTGACACGGGAATCCTATATAAAACTTGAGCAGGAAAATGAGAAATGAGGACAACATGGCAATTTTCTACACAATCGCCTCGCCAGTCATGCCCCTAATGACGCCCAATGACTCCAGTGATATAACCTCGAAGGAAAAAAAAACAAATAACCAAACCCCCGGGAATCTAAGTATGATGCAGAAAGGGAGAAAACAAAAAGAAAGGGAACAGAAAGAAGGAAAGAAGAAAAAAGAAAAAAAATCTATAGTATCCCTACCAACAACGAAAATCAAGTAGGGCGCCTTCTCAGCCTCCGGCCTTGCGCGAGCTGGTTCTCGTACTGTATCGACAAAGGAATATTTTCACCTCCCTCCATGATCATCCCTAGACCATTCAGCGTGGCGTTCCTCCTACCCGTGACTTTTTGAGGTAATTTACTATCTCCCGTAATAATACTAGACGTAGCGAGAGGCGATGAGGTAATACGTCTCTTCGATGGAGGAGGAATGAGATCCTTACACACAGTATCTCCAGGGATTTCATCTGGGCATGATCTCAATGATGACGAAAAATCGGTAGATTGTGAGAAAGAAGCGCTAGAGAGCTGTTTCGCGGCGACGTTTATATCGACCTCCCTAAGCCCCGCGGACGAGGATGATGTTGGCTTGACGTTCATATTGGTAGGAGGACTGTTGGACCCTACCTGGTTGCCGCCATCTTGGTATACCATGGCCTTAGTGGGCGACTTAATAGGAGAGCAAAGCCTGGGAGAAGAAGGCACAGTGGGAGAAGCGTCGTTATCCGTTGAATTTCCATGCCGTTCCTTGGTTCCCCGCATCCTCGCAATGAGGGAATCATGCAGTTCGGTTCGCGGGAGCGTGGATGGGTAATCGTACTGCGTTTTTTGAGGGGTCTCTCCAGTCTTGGTATATTCTGTAAGCGACTTGGATTGAATGTTTGATTGCAGCTCCGCAAGGGGTTTCCTAATATCCTCGGTGAGATTGTCAATGGGCTCTTGAATTGCTTCATTCTCATCGAGAATTTCGTGCCGGAATGTTGTAGCTTGGGTGCCAAACACATCCAGGGTGTTATGAATGTCCTTGTATGATTCACGAATATTACATCCAAGAGTCTCTAAGGTGGAGATCCGTGACTCGTGATGGCTATCATTTTGTGACCTTGCTCTCATGACGAAAGCATCTAAAGCTTGCATTTGTGTAGCAATTCCTTCCATCTGAGTGTTGACAATCATCTCGGTCTCCCGATGTACCGCTCTCGCTGTTTCCTGGATTTTATTATTTCGGGCATCAAAGTTCTGGCAGAGGTCAGCATAAATGTATAGAGGGGTGGTGTGATGTAAAGAACGTACCATCCAGTCATCGTCAATCGTTTTTTGAACTGTTGACTCCGATGCAAGAGCTTCCGTGATAATTTTATTCTCTTGCAATTCCCACTCATCCATGTGCTCGCCGAATTCAACGTCGGCCTCCTGCAGTAAAGCGTGCGAAGCTGCCATATCCGATCGGACGCTGTTCACCTTGGTATCGAGTCGTGCCGACTGTGTTCTACCCGATTTATCCAGGAGCATTTTTATATCCGATAACAGTGTAGCGCGCTCTGTTTCAGCAGCAGTTCGCTCTTCATCAAGAGTGGTCTGTAGCTTCAACATCGCCTCTTCGCTCGCTCTGGCTGATTGGCTGTTCGCTTCATGCACCAGGCTTCGGAGCCTGTGAATATCATCTTTTTGCGAATGGAGGCTACTGACAAGTGTATCAATGACAGACTTAAACTCCTCGCCCAGTGATATGTACGAGGAATGCAGCTATAGCTATTAGCAAAATGCATAATCGACGATATAATATGTGACTTACTTGACGATGAAATTGCCCAAGCTCATTTATTACTTCACCGGATATCCTTTCTGCTGCGGTAGAAAGTCCACTCAATCCCTCGCCAACCTTCTGTTTGACGTCTTCCCGCAAAATTTTAATTTCTTCAAGGACTTCATTCATTTCATCTCGACATTCAGTTGTATGCGCCTTGGTCGCCGTTTCTACGTTCTCGAACGAAACTTCTGACTGAGAAATAAGAGAATGACCAGCCTTGACTCGCCCTAACTCCTGGGCGATAAAACCTTCCATCCTGATAGACAAATCTTCAAGTAACTTAGACTGTTGGTATTGGAATGTTGCTATTCGCTCGTCCACCACTTTCGACATATCCAATACTTCTGAGGCAGAGGATTGCCACATTTCCCTATTCAATGTTTGAAGATCCGACCGTCGTCGGAGCTTCAAGTGGAGGCAGTCAACATCGGACACCGACTTCCCCAAAGTCGATATCAATCGGGTTCCAATGTTATATAAGCTTTCCTCGGTTTCCTCGTGAGCTTTTCGTAGCATGGATTCTTCCTCCAAGCTCCTCTTCGTGTTATTAAGCACAATATCCGTTTTCTCCAGTAAATCTTCCGTTTGGTCCAGTAAAAGTTTGGTGGAATCATTATCCTTCTTCAAGTCATTAAAATTGCTGGTTAAAGTAAAGAGCTCTTGAACTTTATTCTTGAGGTTGGCTTCCATTGTTTCGATCTTTGCTCTTTGCTCCTCAGTAAGGATGCGACGAGACTCGCTTTCGATAGTCATTTCCTCGTATGCTCCAGACGAAAGGTAGACACCGTTTCTTTGTCGTGTCGCTATCAGCTCGGTCTTCAGTTTCTCAATTTCTGTCGTAAATTCTCGAAGCATGGTTTTCTTGGATATGGTGGAGTTGATTTGGGGTTTGTTGCGAATATTCTTCGCACGGAATGCATAGTCCAGTGTTGAAATAGTTTCCTCCAGATTGCTTCGTGCAGGTGATACCGTGGCTATAATACACGTTTTCGTACGGCCACCCAGAGAATCTTGAAGGAGTCTAGTAAGTTTGGATTCCCTATGACACGTCAGTGGTAACTACGGAGTGTATGCTAAATGGAAACTAACCTGTACGGTATATGAGGACCTCCGTCTACCAGAGCATTAATTACCCTTCCTAGCGTGAGCAAGCTCTTGTTGATTAACCCAGCCTCGGTGGCTCTCTTATTCTCTGCGCCACTGCGTTGGATATTCTCGCTGCCGGCCAAGTCCACTAGGTTAAGTTTCCCACTGCTGATATATTCTTCGCCCTTTTCTGTCTTTCTTTTAACAAACGCAGTGATCGTGAACACCGTGTGACTTCGAGAACTCAAATCATTGCATTTTGTAGCTGCTACTTGTCGTTTGTAGCTGCCCTCCTGAAGCAACTTGATACCAGCAGAAGCAGAGTGAATGTAAGTTTCACCCATGCCCTGTACCATAGTGCCGTGATTGCCCTTTTTTGCCCCATCCTCGTATATTTTCAGCTTTGTACCGTCCTCTGAGGAAAGAAGATCTCGTAGTTCCTCGTTGTACAACTCGATAAATGAGCATTTGACAGAACTTTCCATATCCTCAAGTTTTTTAAAGAGGGAATAGAGTACACGCGGGATGATGCCAGCTGCATCTGATAACAAACCAAGTGTGTCATCCATATCGCCGGACATTGTGTAGGTTTTGCCTGTTCCGGTTTGGCCATATGCAAATATAGTACAGTTAAATCCCGAAAGCATCTACAAAAGTCTCTAGTTAATGAGGAGCTTGCGTTTAGTGCGAGAAGCGCACGGGCAAGAAGAAACTGTACCTCATTCAAAACTGGAGCCACAACATCCTCATAGATTATTGATTGATCCGCAGCGGGAGAAAACACCTTATCGAAGTGGTACTCTTTGTTTCCCATCGCATTTGGCCCCATGGAGAGCTCTAGATTTGTCCCCTTGACTCCTTGGGCTGATACAACCACGCCACTGTTTTCCTTGACTTCTCGATCATTCCTACCCCGACACCGTACAACAACATGAATGTTTGTCCGCTCGACGGGTTGAGGCTCAAACTCTCTTTCCTTCCGCTTCAGCCCTGTTGTTGGTTGTACGCTGGGTGATCGAATCGAACGAGTGGTATTTGCATTGGAAGGCCTGAGGGCAGTGGCTGGGGAATCTGCTCGCTCGTTAAGAATGGAGGCCCTCGTAGTTCTCTGGGGGGGCCGTATCATGCCCCTCCGCAACCCGCGCACAGGTGGCTGGGAGCGTGCTGCTCCGGACATGTTGGAGAGATAAACAGTGTGCTCAGGAATATATCGATGAAAAGCCAGGGAATATGGAACGTCTGCAAGACCAGATAATACCAGTTCATAGAATGAGCACCTATACAAATGTTTGATGAAATAAAGGATAGTGGAGCAAGAAACGAGACCGCCGCCGTCATCGATGTTCTCGAGTTGTTTGCCAGAGACGGTTTTGCTTCCCAATGCGGAAAAAGGTAAACAAACCATTATTCCCGGCTTAGTCATGCACGGCCCAAGCTCCTCTGACGCAATCACGCGCTTCTGTGTCATCCGTCACATGAATGCCAAGCCCGTGTCCAACTTGCTTCCTTTGCTGCTTGCCATCATTCCAACGTCGTCTGTCTCGTTTCACACCGGTGTCGAAAGGTAGATTATATATATCAGAGGCTGGTGTCGGACGGCGAACCCTCATTTCTGCTCCTGATTGTACTGCACATACTACGAGGTGTTGCATGAACGTCTTCCCTCCTTAGCATCTCCCGAACCAAATACCTAATATGACCCAGCGCGTATGACTGCGCTACCTCCAGCACCATGACCACGTCGAGAAATACAACTCCAGCCCAGATCTTCCCTGGGAGGGGGATTGGGTTTCTGAGTACGGCTGTCTATTGTATTTGTACGTATAGCTATGTTGATAGGACGTGCTAACTGTTCCTTCGCTATTAGCCTTGGGAGCCTCGCTACATAATACCATAACTCGCCTCAAAGCCCATCCCCACACTTACCCCTCTATCGATTTGTCGTACTCTTCTTCCGATCCTATCCACGCCCCGATCCTGCTAAACCTGCCCGAGAATGGCATGCGACTGCGGTTCGATGGTCCCGACCAGAGACTACGCTTGATAGAAGTCCTAGATTTCACCAAAATTCCTCTCGCATATAAATCCCACGAGGTCCTCAAAGCCACGAAACCCATGGACCAGTCACCGCAACTAGGACCAAGCTTTCGTCATATCTACAATCGTATGTTTGGGCCGTCCTATCCAGGGGAATTTATTCCCAGTTCCTCAGGCTCAAAGTACGGAACTTACGTTCTTTCCTACCCCGGGATCGCCTTCTCATTTCCCTTGCTTCAGTCTGCCTGGTCCGAGCAATGCGATTTTGTCTCCTTAATGTCGTCATCGGCCGCATCCCCCGCTACTTCGATGGCTGTTTTCCAAGGATCGTCGTGGGCGGATGGCCGTTCTAATTTGTTGACGCGAACGCCCCAATACCCCAGATCAACTGCACTTGCGGGGAAAAATCGAGAGTCGGTCGCCGATGAAATTGAGGAAGTCAGAGTACATGGCGCAGGTAGGGTTGAATTCTTCCGCAGAACGGGGCCATCATTTTACATTGCCCTCTCCGAGACGACACCGCAGGACCTCGTAGCGGAATTTGGCCCTCCAGATGCTATCTATCGGAAAAATGACAGACGTATATCAATTCATGGGACCCAAGCACTTGGTAACACGAACCTCCGACGTACAAGCCCATCTCCTGGCCGCACTGCTGACCCCACAGATATGGACCCGTTGTCTGAAACTAGTGTGACAGACGATTCAGATGGCGATAATTCTCCCACTTTCCAGCACGATCGGGCTTCGCTGGCAACTGAGTGCTTTTATAACTACTTTGATCACGGGTTCGACGCCTTTATCTCCCATCCAACAGTTTCTGGGCCACCGTTTCCAGGTTCATCACATCCCGAGACGTCGACAATCTCCTCACCTCCGCAGTTAGCCGTAACAAAGTTACTCCTGCATGGGAATGTGCCAGGGTCTTACCCCTTCAATCGCCATAGGCGCAGCCGCTGGGTCCTGAACATTAATTCCGCCAGACAACCTCTGACGTCGGAAACCCCATATGACCAGCTATCAGACGAGTTGAAACGAATCTGGAAAGGTTCTTACTCGAGCGCATCGGAGGAAATGGCCCTTCAGAGAGGAATGGTCCTTAACCGTGGCTGGGGCGACAGTCCTGGAAGTAGCGTCGAGCTTCTGGGTGGCTGGGAAGACAGCTCGACCAGCAAACCTTGGGCTGGCTCAGCAAACGACGGCAGTCAAACACTGGGGAATACAGAGCTGTTTGGATTCCCAGGCTTGCTTTTTGAAGTGCTGAAGAATGGAGCCATTAGTTGTTTGACAGTGTACTAATTTGGATTAGTATTCATTTACTTTTCTTTTGTTATCTTGCTTTATACTTTCATATCAGCGGGCGTTTATGGTGCATGTTTAACGATATTGGTCATATATACCCGCATCTCCATAAATTTCATTATCTCAAGTCAATTTACTTTATACTTTATTCAAGTGTACTTTGTGTGTAGCATATCTGTGTGCTGGCTGTCTATCTATCTCAACAGAGAATCACTTATTGCTCTGAAATATATTCAAAATTCTGTTTTTGGACGCAGGAATGCTACGTCCATTCAACAGCCTGAGGCAGCCTTTTCATCAGCTAGCCTCACTATCCATGTCCTCATACATGATTGGGGTAGTATGAAAAGCTAGTCTAAGATGCAAACCCAACCAAAACCATTGTAAGCAACATGACACTCCCCCTGTGCTGCATCAACCAGGCATACAGTATACTACACATCTCTCTCTCTCTCTCTCTCACACACACACACACACCTGCCGTCCCAGCCACACCTCTATTATATCTTATATTTCTCAGGCTATTACCCTTTGAATAGCCATAATTCGGATACATACAACCCTAAACCCTAAACCCTAATTCCTTCGTAGTGGGATTGTGAGGCTGAATTGGAAATGGGCGCTGGCCAAAATATATCACTACAGATTAAGCTTAGTTGAGCGCTTATATTTACTATATTTAGTGCGCCACTGTCCACACAGGCGCGCGCCAAGACCTGCCAACCGCGTAGATCCTGGATGGAGAATTTGTAACCTGTTAGGTGCCCTACAGTCCTGTAGTTATTTTTGCTGCCCACCAGCCCGGCAGTTTGCCTGCCCCTTTTCACCCCCCATCACACGAAATCACACCAAGGCATGCTTTGACCTTTATAACCTAGCTTCAATTCGGGTCAGCATACAGACTGTAGTTACATGTACCACGATTACGATCAAGAGAGCATATCTCATCCACAGTACATATACATACATCACTGATGAACAAGTGCGAATGCTATATATTACAATCAGATATTAGCAAGGGTATATGGCATTACTACTATTTTCTAACCTTATAACCATGTAGTTATGTGTACTCCGTACATACAATGTTCCTTTGGTTTTCTTTCCTGTGGAAATTCTCCATCATCGAGCCCTACAAGCATATTGTTAGGCTGGATTTACTCTGTAACTACACATTTCTGGTAATCTCTAACTCAAAACCATGAAAAAGAAATTTTCCAGCACTGAGGTCTTCAGTAGCCACCCAGACGCAGACTGAAGGAGAGTTAATATCTGGCATGCAGCAGTTAATAAAAATTAGATGCTCAGAAGAATATATTTGAACAGCAATCCTTATGAATACTAACCTGTAACTTATTCTCCACAGTTATTACTGGATGGCGCTTGCACAATTGACAACTACTACTCTCAAAGATCTGGTGATATTTTAAATTTCATGTCTGAAATTCATCCGCCTCAGTCTAATTGATCCTTGATGTTGATGTTTCTGAGTATACGGATGATATCTAGATAAATTTAAAAAAAACCCGAAAACCCTGGATAATACAGCCTGTATGGTATTGATGGGTCGCTAATACGAGGCTTGGCAAAACTCACACAGAAGTTCGGTAACTTTACGGTGTATATCGGTATGCGCTCCGTATTCGCTCCGTTTTAACTTTTTCCCCGTAGCCCTCTTGAGCAACCCGGGAACCGCAGCTCAATTCCTGAAACGCCAGCCTTCAACAACCAGGCCAAGATATGCTGCAATAACAGGAGCATGCCAGAGCTGTCACGGTCCCTTGCGCGATCCTGGTCGTCGACACTCAAACTTCCCAAGTCGACCTTCCCCCCTCGTGTGTCGTTGACCGACCAGGTCAAGTACTTGGAGCGATGCACTCGGGACCTCTACGCCTGGCAAAAACGCCATCGTCCCAATGATAACCGGTTCGTCCTCCACGATGGCCCTCCGTATGCCAATGGCGACCTGCACGTCGGGCACGCTTTGAATAAAATCCTGAAGGACATCATTTGCCGGGTCCAGTTGGCAGCGGGGAAACGGATTGATTTTGTACCTGGCTGGGATTGCCATGGGCTACCGATTGAGCTGAAGGCATTACAAACACAAAAGGACCTGGGGAGGCTTGAAGCGGGCGGAAATGGAAACGGGGGTGCTGCAGCGATTCGTAAAGCTGCCAGGCAGCTGGCAGAAAGGACAGTCCTAGAACAGAAGAAGGGTTTTCAAAAGTGGGCAGTCATGGCAGATTGGGAGGGTGCGTGGAAGACGATGGATAAGAGCTTTGAGAAGAAACAGCTGGATGTATTTCTAAAAATGGTGGAGAAAGGCTTGATATATCGGAGATTCAAGCCCGTGTACTGGTCTCCTTCATCGCGCACGGCACTTGCAGAGGCTGAGTTGGAATATAAAGATGATCATATATCCACAGCGGGGCTAGTGAAATTCCCCCTTGTGTCAATGCCATCTCAACTACACAATATGTTACCATCAAATACCTCCGAGGTCTCCGCCGTCATTTGGACTACTACGCCGTGGACGTTGCCTGCCAATGCAACCATCGCCGTGAGCCCTACTTTGGATTACTCTCTTGTGAAATCGGAAAAACATGGATATCTCGTTATTGGCTCATCTCGGCGCGAATATATTCAATCGCTGTTACAAGACGAAGAAATCACAGTTATAGGCTCTACGATTCTAGGTTCTGAGCTAGCGTCCAAAGCCACATATCGCCCGCTTTTCAAGGATGGCTCCGATCCCCAGCCCGTTATCGCTGCAGATTTTGTGACAGCGGACAGCGGTTCTGGCCTTGTTCACTGCGCTCCTGGACATGGAATGGACGATTACGAGGTTTGCCAGGCTCACGGCATCACGTTCCATACTCCGGTTGATGATGGAGGTTTGTTCACGGACGCGGCAATGCCTTCGAACCCTTCGATGCTCAGCGGGAAGCCTGTACTTGGCGAGGGCAATCGAGAAGTTTTGAGATACGTGGAGAGCAAGGGCCAACTTCTTGCCAAACACAAGTATGAGCATAAATATCCATATGACTGGCGGTCAAAGCTTCCTGTGATAGTGCGCGCCACTGAGCAGTGGTTTGCTGACGTTGGTGATATCCGTGATAATGCCATCCGGGCTTTGGAGGATGTGCAATTTGTGCCCACAACTGGAAAATCGCGACTAGAGAGTTTCGTCAAGAATCGTAGCGAGTGGTGTATATCACGACAGCGAGCTTGGGGTGTGCCAATTCCGGCCCTCTACCATCGAGAAACCGGGGAGGCAATTCTAACGCAGGAATCGGTCACTCACATCATGAAGGTTATCGACGAGCGTGGAATTGACGCCTGGTGGACGGATGATAAAAACGACCCTGCTTGGATACCTGCTTCCCTTTTGGAAACATCAGCTGGATCTGCCTACAAACGAGGCACAGACACTATGGATGTGTGGTTTGATAGCGGGTCTAGCTGGACGCAAGTGAAAGCACCCGCTTCGGTCGAAGGCTATGCAGCAGATGTGTATCTTGAAGGAACAGACCAGCATAGAGGGTGGTTTCAATCAAGCCTCTTGACATACGTTGCTTACAATCTAGCCTCGGGAAAGAATACCGGCCTTTCTCGAGCACCATTTAAAACCCTCATTACCCACGGATTTACCCTTGACAAAGATTCTCGGAAAATGAGTAAGTCGATCGGGAATGTCATTAGCCCAAGTCAAATCATGGACGGGACGCTTCTACCTCCATTGAAATTGAGAAAAATGAAGGGGCAGACAGAGAAGCCGAAGGGCCCTGTATATGACGCCCTAGGAACCGATGCGCTTAGGTTATGGGTCGCTAGCAGTGATTACACCAAGGACATAGTCATCGGTCAGCCAGTGCTTAAAGCCGTCAATACCAATCTTCACAAATACCGGGTAACTTTCAAACTCCTTCTCGGATCTCTGCAAGATTTCGATCCAAACCGCGCGGTTCTGCACGAGTCGTTACGCACCATTGACAAGATCGCGCTTCTCCAGCTTCGGAACCTCGTCACTACGTGTCAGGATGCGTACTCAAGCTTCGAGTTCTACAAGGCAGTCACCGCCATCAATAAATGGGCCAATTTGGAATTTTCCGCTTTCTACATCGAATCCCTCAAGGATCGCCTGTACGCCGATTCCACACATAGCCTGAGCAGGAGAGCCGCACAGACAACACTCTGCCACATATACTACCATTTCCAAAACTTGCTGGCGCCTTTGGTGCCCCTCCTCGTCGAAGAATCATGGGAGCACACACCGGAAACCATAAAAGCAAAATTCGCACCACCTTTACAGCGCGTCATGACCAAACCCTCGCCAGAGTGGCAAAATGACACATTGGAAGAAAGTTTCCCGTTACTGATGGCTATCAACACAGCAGTGAAAACCATGCAAGAAAACGCACGCAATAAAAAGGAAATGGGCTCGTCACTACAGTCATTCATCCACATTTCCGTCCCCTGCAGTGCTGCCCAGGCGCCAATCTTTGAACAATTCGGCGATGAATTACAAGACCTCTTCGTCGTTTCCTCTGTCACAGTCGGGTACAATAATGCAGCCCCCCCCCCTGAAATTGGATCTGCTGAGTGGCAATACAACTCCGACTTCGAGTTCCCTGGGAGCAGTCAGCGTGGGCGTGTTTGGATATATACCCCTCAAGCGATTAAGTGTGAGCGATGCTGGCGATACCAAGTGCCGTTGGAGCCTAAGCAGGATGATCCGCTGTGCCAGCGGTGCGTCGATACTGTGGGGGAACTACCAGGGGAGCCCCATGAGGCTACTGGTGTAGCTTCGGCTAGTAATTGATGGGGTGTGTATTAGAATTGTTGGGATATTTTTTGCCGTTTTGGTTGGTAATATGTATGTATATAGACACGCTTGTAAAATAGACCTCGTTGAACTAAATCTTGTGCCATTCCCTACTGCTAGAAGACTTGTCTGCAATGATTTGTTTCGCCAGGGGAAGGCGAGGGTCCTCTTCATTCCATCGATAATAAAAACCAAACTTGCATCAGCTCAATCGAGTTGAATTAAGAGCCAAACTATCTAGCAGGTCCTCAACTAAAAATATGGTTATTTCTAGGCTCCTCCAGAGGGACCAGCAATCTCGGCATAAATCGTTCTATCATTTAGAAAAGCACGACGAACATCAACAACTGAAAACCCAAAACAAAAACGGAGAGGGAATAGTTGAGCAAAAGCACCCATCAAATCAATCATACCACCCATCCTGCAGCCCATCCAAAAACGCACTATCAACATTGATAAAGCTCTTCCAATAATCCACCTCAAGTCTCCAAGGCTGGGTCTGGACGGCAAACATCACTGCCGACGTCAGCAGGAGAAGCTCATCCTCATCCTCCGCAAGTATAAGGACCATATCTCGTTTAATCACTACCTTGTCACGCAAAACTTTCCTGTAGGGCTCAAGCCGCTGCTGGAGGTTGTGATGCATGCTCCAGTCAGAGAACGGCATATCCTTCGGAATGAAGCGCCACGACCATGCTCGTCCTATCTCATCGATGAACGAGGTCCAGAGGCGGTTATCATAGCCAATCATCAGCGGATAGAAGTGCGAGCCAGACCACACTCTGAGAAATGAGAAGCGCGCGTTTGGTCGGGGAGCGGCGTGGGATTTAATCTTGTTACGTAGGAAAGAGATTGAGATTTTGCCCGGGTCTTCGCGCCCCGGAGGCATGTGGACTTCATGCAACATATTGCGGAAGTCGATGAAGAGATCGAGAGGCCGGTCCTTTTCGCGAGCAGCGAATGCTTGACCTGGGATCAGGTGTACCGGTTCATAGCACAGGCAGATGACGCCCTCCTTGAATACTATATACTGTTAGCCTTTTCCGCCCGTGGCAAAACAAATGTCTTCGCTTTCGCGCTGGTGGCAGGTTAACTCACAGTGGGCAATCTTGGGCCGAAGCGCGACGTCCCACTCCGGAGAGATCTCATCTAAGAGGTGTGTCTGGTTTTTCTGACATTTCCCCGCAAGTTCATCAAACTCCTCAAAAAACTTATTGCCTCTGGACGTGGGACAGCGATACCCTCTTCTATCTGGGGGTGTTTGGCCGCGTTCCGCCTGTCTAAAAAGCATTGACTTTCTAAGCTCCTCCCCTTCTGAACAGTTGTCAAAGAAAACATTTCCGGCTGGGAAAAATAATGAAGTCATTAAGGATACATGTCGCGCATCTGCTTGTACCCTCGAATGAGTGCGTGGGTGGTAGTCCAGAAATACCAGCGGTTTCCACCAGTTTGCTACTGTTGCTGTCATGTAGGGGATATTTACATCACATTTGGAACGGATATGGAGGAGCTCGTTCCACTGGGCAAAGCCATTTGGCTCTAGATCCGCCCGGTGCCAGGCTTCCTTGAAAACTAGATAGAGTCAGCAACAACTATTTTGTGCTATTTGTGGTAGCAAGTGGGGCGTGTGCATATTTTTGAACATCATCACTGTGCCACCTACTTTTGGCTTTCTGGCGGTCCAGAAATTCCATAAATTCAAGTCGCATGTCACTACCATCTTCTGGCCCGGGTCCGAATGTTTTCAGGAGGTCGTCTGCCTTTTCAAGTGCTTCGAAGAAATCGTCCACAATGTCATTTGATGGGCTCCTATTTCATGGGTATCAGCATGCTCCCTGCGTTAAATGGTTCACTCTTCAAGAAAAGACACAGAAAGGGGTGGGGATTTCATACGAGTCTGGTAAGTCACCACCGTCTTCGCTTTCCTTGTGTTCAGCTTTATCTTTATCTTTATCCGATTCCTCCAGCTTACTCTCTCCACTTTGATTTAAGCTACTATCAAAAATTTCAGAATCCAGCCACTCGTCCTCCTCATCGTCAGAATAATACTCATCAGAGTTAAAATCCTCGGAATTATATTCCTCATCACTCTCGAGATCATAGGCGAAACGTTTAACATAATTCTTGATTCGCCCTTGTTCGAAGTCTGTTAAGTTGTTCCTCATCGCCCTCATGCGATTCGACGTTGCCTCGCCCGTGAACTCTTCTGGGAAAAGGATAGCGTCCTCCAATACGTCGGCTTCATTATATTTCACCTGGCTCGGCAAGCCTGTTCCGACTTTACCTTTAGAAGTGCGGAATCGAAATATTGTATCCTCTCTCTCATACACATCATGTACACTCTCAGCCTGCTCTCCGGGCTTGATGTCTCGGATCCGATAGGTTTCAGGGTCCTTGGTAACTGTTTTCAAATAGGGAGCGGAAGCACCGAGAATTTGAGCTGGCCGAGTAACGCGATGAGATTTGTATAACATCTAATAAATGTTAGCGAGGGAAAATTAAAGCGCAGTTACAAATAACACCACGAGACAAACCTCAATTATGCCGCCGTACAATGCCTCAAACGGCTCTCCACACGTGGAACTCCAGATGTATACGTCGTAAAAATCATCGAAGCCAAGCCGAAAGGCCCGTCGACGCTCCATCTCGTTGAAAAACGCCTCATCAACTCGCTTAATTACATTCCATGGAGCCTGAGAACCCCGCCTATGGCCAATCTTTTCGCGGAAGAGCCAGGCATTGTCGTCTGGGGGCTTCACGAGTACTTTTCCAGTTTTACCATCCCGGACGACGAGCATCATGCGAGAGGCTTGCATTGATACATATTGAAGAAATCTGCGAGTGACAGGATTGCTACGTCTCATCTGAGCGCATATGTAATTTCTCCCCTCCCGAACAGCCTGGTTCCTGCGGCGGCCCGTGTTCCTTTCCTCGCCTAATGCCAGTAAACTTGCCTTGGATTCTATGCAGAATGGTATGAAACCCTAAAAGCAGTTGAATGAGCTCTTATATTCTCTTTAGCGAACGGGAAAGCACACTTACCATTTTGAGGAGGGCGCTGTGCATGGTATGGCTCGTAGATAGTAACCATGACGGTGACGGGAAGTAGTTATGGCTAGCCAGGATATTCAGTTCAAAGAACTCTTCCCACGATTTGCAAAGTTCTACGGCTCTGAAGAAGTTGCAATCCTTTGCGATGATGCTAAAATGCAGCCAGCCCCCGCGGGACATGGACTTAGTGCTAGGGTAGTTGTAAATATGCCGGCCGCAGAGTTTGACTCGAACTTTCTGTTGAATACGACTGTCCTCACTATCCAATTTCCCAAAGTCAATTGCTGAGCCCTGTCCCTCTCCTGCACCACCTGCATCCAAAGTTTTCTTCCGCCTCTCTCGCTTCGCGGATATTTTCTTCTCTCGCTTTGATTGCCATTTATCAGGGATATTATGTCGTCCATGCGAACGGCGAACAACCCAATCATCGTCACTATCATCGTCATCCGACTCCGGCTCCTCTTCTTCATCAAAATCGGAAAACTCTGCACTATCAGTGTTACCACGAGCAAAATCCGCACATGCATCACGAATATCTTGTAGCTCTGGCTGCTCCAGTTTTAAACATATATCCCTGAGGCCGCTTACGGTCACGTCAGGGTCATTGAAGAAATCGTTAATTGTAGAGGAGCGTAGAGCAGCAGGTAGGAGAACAGCATTCCCCAGCAGCAATCGGCAAAAAAGGTAGTTCTTAATCTCAGCTATATCGTCCAATAGCTGGTCAACTTCATCAGCTGGGATAGGGCAGATCCGATCCGACGTGACTTCTGGCTTTTCAGGCGTGCCCTTCATCAGCAAAACAGCACCATCAAGTTTCATTCCTTCAGTAAGTCGAGCGCCCATCTGTTCACGGCTTTCGATATTTTCAATGTTTGAATCAGAGTTTCCAGTACATTTTTGGCCAGTCGCTAACCTCGTTTCCGCCCCCGCAGCGGCTGGAGGATTACCTTTCCCCTTTTTGCCTTTCCTCTTATTTTCAGAAGCGGCAGTAGGAGGCATTTTCTGTGTAGCTGCTGCGTCGTCGTCTTGGGTGGAAAGTAAAACTGTATCCGTACTGTGGGTATCATAGTTATTATCCAGTTGCTGTGGCACGGCGCCATCCCCCGTACCAGTTTCCTCTGGGCGTGCTTCTGTTAGCCAAAGGAAGTGCTCGATCAAACTAATATAAGTGCCACGCTCGTTGTCGAGCACATCTTCAATCGGGTCCCAGGACTCTGCGTCTTGTGCAAGTCGCTCCTCGTACACCTTTTGAAGAAAGTCATCCTGTTGTTTCTTCTGTTCCTTTATACGTAGTTCACGCATACGCCGGTCAACCTCCTTTACCTGCCTCCTAAAGAGTGCAGCCTCTCTTTTAATTTTCTTCTTCTCATTCTCGCGCATTTTTTCTTCCTCTTCCTGGCATTTGGTCGTCCATCGGAACCACTTGCGCTTCTTATACAGTACCTCTGCGGTTCGGCGAGTGACTCGTTCCAAGGCGGTGGCAACAGTTACCTTTTGCTGTAAAAGAGTGTCTAGATATTTCTGGTGGCCGTAGTCCATGGCCTGGGCGTAGAAATGGCTATGATGGAGTTTTCGGGCTTTGATGACACGGTCAAGCAAACGATATGTCTGTAGCAGGTGGTCATGGATTTCCGAAAGCGCACTTTCATTCCCAAGGTCGTCAAAGAAGTCATTGGCAAGTTTGGCCGATCTTTTAGCTAGTTGTTCAGGTGGACCGGAACGAAGCTCATCCAGCTTCGCATTCCTATTTTTATAACCCATATAGAGGCCTATACATATATTATCTCAGATGGGTCATCATATTATATATTGATTCTTCCTAAGCATGGATTTGCAACATACCATGACACTGTCTGGAGTGAAAGGGACAAAACAGGGCATTAGAGGACGTTGCAAGAGCCTCACAGGGCTTCTCATCCACAAGGCTTAACGCGCTGCACTTTCTGTCACAGTTGTCCATAGAAGCAGGCTGCCCAAGATCCGTACTTAAGGTAGACATAAGGAGTGATACCGCAATGCTAGATGCAAGCTACCAAGGGAGGGGATAAATAGAGTGAGGGAGCCAACGAAAGGACCCCACTAAGATAGTTCAGATGTAGTAATGCATATACAAAATCAATATATCGAACACAAATTGCAATTAATAGCAGGTAATGAACGAATTGTATCCGCAGGCAAGTATCAAGACGTGCCTCTGGCTGTGTCTCGTTGCGTTGATTGTTGCAGCGAGTTGACGCGAGCTGGCAGGTGGAGATGCCCTGGGTCCCGTGACTTCGCGATGGTCAACCTCGTCATTCTTTCTTTTCTTTCTTTTCTTTTTCTTCATTTGATTTTCAATTTCACGGATTTCTCCTCTTCCCTCCTGGGCATCAGGCGTTATTGCTAACGACGGGGCACGGGATTGCAATGCGCCTTTTCCTCTATATGCAGGAAACCACTCAACGGCTTTCCATAAGTTTAAGTGCGTTGCAGGGAACTATAGCGATGCGATTTATATGCTCATCCAGGTTTTCTCGTGCCCAGCATACGACGTCACCATTGTCGCTTGGTTCCTCAAATGATAGAAGACTCCAAACAGCTCTCTTGAAGGCCGAAAAGTGGATTTCACAGGTTTGTGGACACGTACATACAGCAAGCATCCCAATATTCGGGATCTTTAAGATCCTCCACGATCATTGCTATTCTTATCGAGTTTTCTAGCCGAAGAAACTAGGCAGACCAGAATGGCTAACCGTTCCAAGGTTCTGGATTAACTCAGAAACTCTCTACTTAATGAACATGCTACGAGGAATGGGCCATGACAGGTTTCGCTTGTCAGCCTTTGAGCTCGTCCGATTGGGGAGTAACTAGCTCAGCGATGACGATGGTGCCATAACAGCATGGAGGCATTCCAAGGAACCGGTTTCATGCAACATTTTCCTCTGCAGCCTTCATACCTACGCTGCGTAGGTATGATGTATGACGAATCTGACCTCACGATGTCTTAACCTGCCATTGCCTGAATCGCCATCCGCCTGGTTTTGCCTCCATCAGTCTAGGAAGCTCTCTCTATCTCTATATATGTATATATATATAATCAGGCTCCTGCCTTTTTACGCCCAAAGTCTTTACATTTTTACCCTATTATCTACATATAGCTATTATCTCCTCTTTTTCACTTCTGAAAATTGGATATCGACAGTTCGCCCATCATGATTGAACCAACCAAAGTTGATGCCTTCAGGCCCCTGTCTACAGTCGCCCCGATCCCGACTGTTATCCCGAACGAGCCAATCTTTCAAGAAATAGGCGGCACGGGCCATCGAGCGTTATGGTGTGTCTGTTTCACGAAGATAATAGAAATAAAATAAAATAAAAGACGTATCCTAATGATTTTACTAGGGTGGTTGCAATCCTTATGCTGCTGTCCTCTCTTGTTTTCTATATCTTAGCTGCCCGAGCACCGGTTGTAAGTTTCCCTTTTAGTAGACTAGATATACATAGCGAATATCCAGCTAACAAGCTCTCACTCACAGCAAAAACGCCTATTCCATGTCTTGGTCTCGTTAGTGACGACCATATCCTTCCTTGCATATTTTGCAATGGCCACAGGCGGCGGAAAGGCATATAACCATGTTATCATCCACGAACATCATAAAAAAGTCCCCGATACCGTCCAACATATTTACCGTGAGGTATACTGGGCCCGATATGTGAACTGGGGCTTGACATTCCCAATGATTCTCATCATCCTGGTTCTCCTATCCGGAATGAACGGAGCCAGCCTCTTGGTTTCCGTCGCTGCAAACCTGGTCATGGTTGTGACTGGAGCCATCAGTGCATATGGAGGGCCCACTGGGCGGAAATGGGCATGGTATACGATATCGTGCCTGGCATATCTCACAATCGTGTATCAAATCGGATTCAACGGCCGCAGGGCAGTTGCATCCAAGGACAATAGGACAAAAACGCTGTTTGGGTCGCTCTCTGGCGTTGCGCTAGTTGTTTTGCTGGTCTACCCAATGTAAGTGTACAGTACAATAACAAACTTCATCCCTTGATGGTGAAAGAGACCGATGCTAAAAAAAATCATTTAAGAATCTGGGCTGCTTCCTCAAACGCTCGTCGCATGAGTATTGACGCCGAGGTCGTTACCTACGCCGTTTTGGATATTCTCCTTCAGGGCCTTTTCGGATACTGGCTCCTCATCTCCCACGATAGCATGTCAGCCTAGTAAGTTATTCCTATTCCGTATCTATCATCAATGCCAGGTGCGAGGCTTACATTGCCGCGAAGTTCCTTGAACATGGACGGATTCTGGGCCCGGGGCGTCGGAACCGAAGGAAACATTCGAATCGGTGATGAAGAGGGATCCTAGGCGCCATTATTTTACGGACATGAAGCAAGCTCGACCATTCGCTCCCACTCATTAAAATGTCCTAACGAACATCGATCTCGGGCGATATCTCTAGTATGCAGGGGCGGTAAGGCCTTTTAAGAAACTCAGACTGACCACAAGGTGCTTGACTGGTAGCCAAGTGTCCACCACTCTCTTATCCATTCTCTTTTTTTCGGCTTTATTCTGTTTTGGAAGAATTATATGACAATTTGGAAATTATCTCACTTGTCTCTGCAATTGGTTGTCACAAAAGTACGTTTTGTGCGCATATTTGTCTGTTGGCAAGCTTATTTATGAAATGTGTGCATTTTAAGGTATCTTTCGAAAATTGCTTAGCCACAGGTACCTAAATCGTGTCATCGGATTCAATATCTAGCGGGTAACTAACCTAGCTATAATAATGAGAAATTTTTGGGAATTCGTTTTGTATCTTATACCTACGACATTTTGGAGGGTTGGGCGTTCTTAGCTGTAGTGGCTCCAGCTATCAAGCGAAATCACAATCAACTGTACAGAACATACCTTTCTTAAGTTGCATGTTTTAACCCTTCTACTCTCACCCAACACAATCGACCGCATCCCGTGCGGAACGACTTATCAAAACTGCTCCCAGCGCTCCCGCGATGCCTTTTATCCTCCGCCAATGCCAAGCGGATTAGTCAGCGCCTAGTCTTCTTCAGCGACGAAAACAGCCTCCGTCTCTGCTGTGGTTTGACGTCCTCCTTGAACGGCTCGCTCGTATCTGCGGAGCATAACATGTTCCCATCTCTCTGCTTACCCTTGCCCTTACCCTTACGCGTATCGTCCACAGTTGCAGAGGATTTAGCAGCACGCTTCGGACTGGCCACAGCCGCGTGAGGATTCGGATAGGAGAAATTCGGCGTGGCCACAGCGGTGTCTTTATGCGGAGCCGCTGCCTTTGATTTCCCAGACGTTGTTACTGATACTGCAGTTGCTGTTGTTGTATTTGCTACTGTTGTTTTTGCTGTTGTTTTTGCTCTGGCTGCTGAACAATATGCTGGCGTATGGCCCGCGAGCTTCTTCCGCTTTGACCCGTGGTCAATCAGCTTGATCTCGCCGTGTTTGACCCGTCGAGCAGCGATAGCCTGTTGAGAGAGAAGTTTCGGCCAGGAAACAACGACTTGCTCGCGCATGCGCTCCGGCAATGTAAAGCCTGCATCGACACAGTCGTTCTTGAAGTTGATCAAGCGGAGACGGTGCGGGTTAAAGAGATGGAAGGGTTCCGCGTCGACGACAAAACCGGTCAGGGAGAGCTTAACGACTGGTAGTAGGCTTAGGGTGCCTCCCATGCGAGCCGCGCGAGCCTTTGCGTGCACAATGGCGTATTTATCGAGGTATTCGCCGATACCGACTCGGCGGTGCAAAATACCTTTTCCATCGTCACCACTAAAAGGGGAGAATACAAGCACTCCTTAGAAATACTTTCTTTTCTAGACTGTTTTTGGAGGCAGGGATTTGTTAAACGCAAATGATAACTTACTAGTATGAGCTCCGCTCTCCACCGGGCTTGCTCTGTTGGATCCAACCCCCCTTAATGTATGGCCACCCAGAAAAGGCGCGACGAATGCACGGCTCCAGCGCCATCTCCAGCTCCAACGTCTCAAGACCGGGGTTTAACCAGGCAGCCTGCCAGATGTACTTTTGGTATGATTGGCTCATACCGGCGAGTTTCAAGAAACGCAGATTGCGGAAATTGCACAGCGGCGCTATCGCTTCGACAGGGAGTATGCCATCGTCTTCATCGTCGTCATCGTCCGAGATGGCGATCTCGTACTCGTCGTCAAAAGGGTTCAGTATTTCCTCCTTGGCTTTTTCCTTGCGTCTCTCACTTTCGTCTTCCTTTTTCGTTTTACCTTTCTCATTCCTCTGACCCTTTATTTGCTCCTTGCATTTTCCCCTTCCTTTTTTCCTGCTTCCCGTTACAGCCGGCCAGAAAAGGTCAAGATTCAAGGTGTCACAGTTCAACTCGAACCGATTCCAGCTCTCACCACCCATGAACAAGTGGACAAAATCCCCACTCCAGCAAGTGCTTGTGAGACGGCGTGCTCCAGTGGGCATAAACCCAGCCGGAACAGTAGCGTGGGCCAAATGGTTCGACGAGTGCAACGATGCCACTTGATTTCCAGCTCCAACAGCCGTGCGTTTCTTGCTGCTGCTGCTTCTGCTCCCAAACGCAGAACGCAGCAGCCCGACGCTGCTGCAATTGATACCATCCTCATCCTCATCCTCATCGTCCTCGCCATCATCATCATCGCGAGGATTACGAAAGTGAATATTTCCGGGAAATTTCTTTGCTAGAATTGACGCGGAGTGTTCTTGTTCTGACATCATGCTTGCCGGCGCTGACGGTACGGGCTTGTTATCGTCAATGTTTATGTTAAATTTTGGACCGGGCCCCAGTCCTAGACACGGTGGAGCATCACTCATGCTACAACGCCGCTGTTTCTTAGAAGCTGAGGCTGAAGTTGAAATCAACGTCGGTTCTCTTCTGCCGCTCTTTGTCTCCGGGCACGTACTCGCATCCCTCATGTCTGAAGTGGTGATTTTGCTCCACGGGAAAGGCAGCAGGGAGCTTGTTGCAACTGTATTGTTTACCAATTAGTATCATCGACGGTATATATAATATATACTTAAATAAAGCGGGAGGAAACAACATGTTGCACGTCATAGAGTGAATTCAGTCGATTATTTAAGAGTACATACTCGACTGTCTCCTGGTATTCGTGTCTCCGGCTCCGGCTCCTCCCCCTTTCTCTCTCCTTTTATCTTTATCTTTATCTTTACCAATATCGAAGCTGGGGCTGACAACATTCGTCGTGAAATCGATGTGGGCTCCATCGTCTTTCTCTTTCCCATCACCATCATCATTCTCATCGCTCGAGTCGCGAAAGAAACTCCTCCCTGAAGCGTACCACGCCATGCTTATTGGACGCCCCTAAGCTATGTCACGTCTGCTGGTTTTGTGTGCTGTTTTCGAGTGAAGCTTTTATGGGTGGTCAGTATGACAATACAGAGCGAACATCAAAGGCAGAAACGGATTGCATAGAGCGAAGTTGAGTTACAAAGAGACTACGGAGTACGTGTTCAGGGTGAATGGCTTGAAGGTGTTGCTATAGTGACTTGCTTCTCGAGAGCTGGTGTGTTGTTACCTCTGCTAGCGATGAGATACGAAATGGAGAGAAAATACTATATATATACATTCTGTTCTTCTATTTAAGAAATATTATCAAAGTACTTCATTCTCATCTTGACTCGAAGTGTTTAATCAACTATATCCCAATGGCATGTAGGTGAATCCGCCCGCAATCGCAGCAGATGTTTTGCTCATAGAAAAAGGAACCTGAGATATATACATGTCGTACAATACGTATATACGCACCATCCTTTGTCCGCAGCAAAACTCCTAGGTTTCATTCAATACCAATTGCTTCGACATTTGTCTGGCCATGAATTCACGGGGCCATCCATATCCGTTGGCCAGTCCATTACATGTAACCAACCACCCCCTTGAGAAGAACAGATCCATATTTGTAATAATACACGTGCAGTTCACTACCTCTCCCCGAAATACCATTGTCTAAATCCGCCGGGGACACAAGATACATCCTGTCTCTACCTACTTCTATCAGGGAATCCAGATTGTCTGCACGGTTGAGAGCACAGCACAGCGCAGTAGCCGCTCGAAAAGGGGGGCAGCCGGGTCAGGGCCCTTTTGGCATTTAAAGCGCGCTGCATGCTGATAAAGGTAAACCGGTTGTCTCGCAGTCTTAAAACGACATGTTTGGCCTAAACGGGTAAAATAACCCCCTTTGAAAAGCGCTGGACTCTGGTTCTCCTTGAATTGCACACGCTCGTTTGCTGAGTTGTGGAATTTTACCAAGTTGAGTCGCTCCTGTTAGTCGACCGTTGTCTGTGTTGCTTGGGGGGGGGAAGAAGCGGTAAACATTCATTTCCCCAAGGTATATATATATATCGAAATGCGTATTGCACGAAGGGAGGGTAGAACACGAAGAAGAAATTAATTGTACCCGGCTATTTTTTGTGAAATGCACAGTGTATCAATAATCAAATGCAATCATCTCTTCATCTCATGGAAATCTCTTTTCTTTCAGAAAATGTAATTTTTTATCCACACCACGAAAATTTCGACTCAATTGATGAACGAATCAATTAATCCGTAAAATGACATCAACGCAAAAAAAACAAAGCACAAAAAAGAAACGCCTAGTACTTCTTTCCCTCTCTCAGCACATCGGCAAACTCGTCCAAGGGACTTCTGACGAGTTTCGTCTCCTTCCACAGGTTAGGCGTGAGGAATCCGTAGGTGTTGGCGACAGCGACGAAGGTGGCTTTGAGGGTATTTTCGAGGGTCTTGGTGGAGCCGGAGGAGGAGGTATAGATGTCTTCGACACCGGCGAGCTGGAGGAGGCGCTTGACGGCGGGGGAAGCGACGAGGCCGGTACCGCGGGGGGCGGGGATCAACTATTTTCATATAATGATTAATATTCATAGGTTTACACACCTTGATCCAATGTGTATGAAAGGATAATATTAAAACATACCCGAACAGAGACGGAACCGCACTTTCCGCTCTCCTTTGTGGAAAGCGAGTGAGGCTCACCGAGGTTGGAGCCCCAGTAACCTCTCCGGACGGGGAGAACGGAGAGCTTAGCAATGATAATGGCGGCGCGGATGGCGGTCGCTACTTCTTTGGAGGTCTTGATTCCGAGACCAACATGTCCCTCTGAGTCGCCAATGACAACGATGGCCTTGAATCGTGTGCGCTGACCGGCACGGGTCTGCTTCTGGACTGGTTTGATCTATACATATTCACCATTGGATTAGCTATTAATCCGTTTGAAGTCTCCTATCTCCTCGAATTTAACCCCCCCCTCCCCAATATATGCAGCTAGACACCTTCCCCTCCCTCCCCCCCTCTCTCCCCCGGGGGAATATAGCTTTGTGTATATAGATATATAGATATATATACCTTCATAACCTCATCCTTCAGCTTGGGCAGGAAAAAGTCGACGATCTGGAATTCCTTGATGGGCAGCGAGTGCAGGTAGATCTGCTCCATGCTGGTAATCTTCTGGGCTTTAACGAGACGACCGAGCTT
>LDEV01003001.1:0-15725 GCA_001014755.1 Blastomyces silverae
TTAAGTGTACTTTTGTTAATTTTCACCTTAGAATTCTATTTTAAATTATAAGAAATAAGTTAAAGAATTCATTATAATAAATAAAATTATTAAAAATTAAATTATCTTTTTATAATAATAAAAGTAAATTTTATATTATATTTACTTCTAATTCTTTAATTATTATAATTAATTAAATTATAATCTGAATTTTTCTAACTATTACAGTATTATTATATATAAATAGATTTAAAATATTCTCTTATATCTTTATCTTTTATAAAGTTTATAACTATATAATATAGAAAAGTTTTAAAATTTCTTTTAAACTAAATATTTAACTAATTTTTATATTTTTTTATTTATTTTTTTAATATGTGAAAAAACTTCTTTATAGAGTTATAATTAGATGAGTAAGATAATAAGAATAAAAGTTTAATATCTACTTTATTATAAAGATCTCACAGTGTCTGAAATTAATAAATATTACAGTTATTTATCACTAAGTAGTAATAATCTCACTGATATTTAAATAGTATTTAGATATATATAAATTTATTAAATCTCTCAGTATTATAAAATCTTTAATATATATTATAATTAAGATATTTATTAATAGTTATTATAGATAATATTAATTATTTTTAAAATTATATACAAAGTCTTTTAATATAATAAAAGAATTTTCTGCTTAACTATTTATATTATTAATTTATTATATATTTATTTATAACACTCTTATTTAAAAATATAAGTTAATTAGATAAATATTAAATAAGTTAAATCTATTATTCAGTTCAAAATTCTTTATTATATTAAATAATAATAGATTTAATTTATATAATATAACTGATGAATTAGTAAATTTTAAAATATTTAATTATAATAATTATCTTCTTCTATATTAGATTTAATTTCTTTAATATTTTAGATATTAAATATAAATAAATATTAATCAGTTCAAAATTCTTTATTATATTAAATAATAATAGATTTAATTTATATAATATAACTGATGAATTAGTAAATTTTAAAATATTTAATTATAATAATTATCTTCTTCTATATTAGATTTAATTTCTTTAATATTTTAGATATTAAATATAAATAAATATTAATATTGAATTCATTTTTTATAAAGAAGACAGTTTTATTATAATATATAATTAGATATATTTTAATAAAGTTTTTCAACTCTGATAAAATCTTTAATATAATTTTAAACTTTACTTTATATATTAAATGAAGAATTTTAGCAGTTTTAAAATAGTAAAGATTTTATTGAATTTAATATACAGTAATCAGATAATAGTTAATAATTCATATAATTTTAACAAATATATAATCATTATTTAGAAGATATATAATTTTATTAATAATGAAATTACTGAGTTAAGATGATATATTATATATTTGAGTGCTAATTTGAATGATTTGAACACAATTTGAATAATTATAGAAAATGTGAATAATATGACTACTTTTACAGTGTTTTGCTACTAATATTCTAGGGGTGGCTGGGAAAAGTCTGTTTTTGCAAGCAATTCGTCCGCCACAATATGATTGTGATTGATGGGGGAGAGGGGTGGATTGTGCTGTATGGTTAAACTATTCAATGGTAGGATGGTCTTTTTCATTCGAACCTCTGTGCTCTGTGTGTGTGTGTGTGTATGTATTCTCAACGGCCCGCCAGCTCTATTTGGTGGATTTTAACATGTAGTCTATCTAGTCTATATCAAGTACAATTATATACATATGTATGTATGTGGTGGTAGGTATAAGAGGGATATTTGGCTTTTGTGTCCCCTGGATATCTATACCATTCTTCGCACCATATATATGCGCTGAACGACGTCGTAAGTTATAGATAGATATGGTTTGGCTATGTGGAGAGAAAAAATAACATCGGTTGATTTAACGGTGGGTGCCTTGAGCTCCATATGGGCTACTTCTTCTGCTCTTGGTGGTGGTGGTGGTTGTCTGCTTGCTCCCTTCATTCTGATTTATTTTAGATAACGTCGCTGCTGCCTGGAATATCTGGGTAGAATCGCAGGATGGGATGGGATGGCCCAACGAAGGAGGGTGCCTGACATCCATCTCTCCTCGAATTTCCACTTAGACACGGTTTGATAGGCTTCGCTTGGCTAGCGACTGAGGACCACAGCCCTGAAGGGCAGTATTTCGGCAATCCAATGTATGTACCAACCATATGTTCGCTCAGTAACCCTGTAATGGCTCGATATGGTATTATTCCAACCTGCATCGCTGCTGGGACGAAGTGGTGGCGATGAAGTAGCTCAGCTCATTGCTCCATACCAGACAATATTTCACCCTCTCCTTCCAGTACTTTCCGCCCCGAAGCTTTCAAAACGCCATTCAGTATCTCCCTGACCTGCTTGCACCCATCCAGCCCCACCGCAAACATAGTTTCCAGATATGAAATATGTACACCCGACTCCATCTGGACAACAGACAGCATCTGATTCTCCTCCTCGTCATCCATCGAATCGTCCCCCGTGGGCGCCGGGTTCGTATTCGCGACAGTCATGAATGGAAGTTCTTGTTCTTCGGGCATTGACATGTCGAGGAGTGGATCTAAACTTTCGTTAATTCCGCCCACTCGGGTCAGTTCAGGCGCCGCCGGGGTGGATGCCCGCCCGCTCATTCCGACGGTGCACGCGCAGAGAAGGCCGGGCATTGGTATCCCAGCATCTACCAGTGCTAGAGTGCACGCGTTTATACATGCTGCGAAGAGAGAGCCGTCGGATGATAGGACGGAGACGTGGAGGGATATTGTGCTATGCGGATATAGGTGGGTGTGGAGATGTGGTTGAAAGGCGTCACGGAGGGCGGTGGCTAGATCTGTAGATGCTTGTCTGTAGCTTTGGTCAGAGGTTGTCTATGAACAAGTGGGAAAGGAGCGGTAAACGGTAAACCAACAGCTACCAATGCAAAGGTGTATAAAAAACTACTAACCTATCACCTCCACCGCCAGTCGCACTCTTCTTCTTCCTGTCAACCCCAGAAAACCCTGCAACATTGACAGCAACAGATACAACGGCTCCTTCACGAGCTGGGCCTGTTGCTTCGGATCGTCGGCCTTCGGCCGGCCCATGGACCATACAAATAACTACCGTATTCCCCATTGAGAGATATGAAGACCCAGAGCTTGCAGGGTTCGTGGAGATCTGCGCTTGCATTAAACGGAGCTCATTCCAACGCCTGCCGTCCAGCCGAAGCCTGGTGAGGCGATATGTTGTTGATGTGTCGAGAGGCATTGTAATAGGCGAGTTCTGTAACCACCAGATACCGGGCCTAAGGAAGGCCTTTTGGACGTTCTGGTCACCAATTGACTGCTGGTGAGAACACACCCTAGCAGGTCGTCTACTATTCGATATAAGAAAGCGTTAAGGCGCAGGCGTATATACTTTTTTTGTGGGCGGGGTGGTCGAAATAATGTGTAGTTCCGATGAGGACCTGGAGAGGGACGAGCCAGTAGAAGGAAAACGGAGGATGGAGGATTTGGCGGAAAATATTAATTCTTTCTCCTGGCCAACTAAAACTAAAATGAGACCGTTAGAGCGTTAATTGTTGGTATCTGCACGAAAAATTTCACACTCTTCGCTGGAAAGAAATCTTTGAAGTCGAGCTTTTTACCGTTTTGGGAAATCTTTAGGTCGCTGTCGAGCTCATGTGACTTGGCGAAACTCTCGCGGATCTTCGCGTGTAAATATCTCCCCGCATCAAGTCCCAAAGGCCGCCAACGACCAACGCGCGGAATTTGACTGCAGCAACTACTCTGAGGATGGCCCCCCACTGGGAGCTGGAGAATTCCGATGCCACCACCCAAAGTGAGGATGTGAGCGACGATGATTTGGGCTACCCGAGAACTGCACCTAAGATTTGGCGACGCCGGAGTGAGAACAACGAAATTGGAGGTATGGTGTCCGCATTTTAATCGCGTCGGTCCTATGAAACTGACAGGAATCGGATTTAGGAAGCGCTTCATCAGGTCAACCGGAACCAGCCCAAAACTCAGAACCCACAACTGTACACATAAAGCAGGAGACGATATCAATATCAGACGAGGAATTTGATGATGTAGCTGGTTTCGACGATGGCACATCCACATATGAGAAGTTCAAAAATAGAAGGCAGACCCAGCGCAAGCAAGCCAGTGCCAGAACACGTAAAGCTAAAGGCGCGGTTCAAAATTCCATTGTCGGCAAACGGCCGACCAAAACGGAAGCTAACTCATCCCGCAAACGCCAGCGGCAGCTAAAGGAATATGGGGAATTATCTTCTGACGATGATTTGATGGAACACACTCTCCCGGGTTACCTTCAAAACCGCCGCGCAACATTTGACAAGAAGACAGGGTTGCTGAAAGAGGCAGGATTGAAGTTACCCCCAAGTTTTGAGGATGTTGAATTCTCCGATGACGAACGCCTGGAAGATCTGAACGAGAAGCCGAATTTTCAGAAAGTCGCTCCGTCACGGAAGTATGAAGACATACAACTCCCTTATTCCCTGGGTTTGATTCCAGCTCCAATTGCGCAATGGTTACGGGACTATCAAGTCCACGGGGTTGAATTTCTACATGAATTATTCGTTTACCAAAAAGGGGGCATCCTTGGGGATGACATGGGTCTAGGAAAAACGGTGCAGGTTATAGCGTTTTTAACTGCTGCATATGGGAAAACAGGCGACGAGCGAGATGCTAAACGTATGCGAAAGATGAGGCGGAGGGGAGACAGTGTTTGGTATCCTAGGACGCTAATTGTTTGTCCTGGGACGCTGTTACAAAACTGGAGATCGGAATTGGATAGATGGGGGTGGTGGCACATGGAGATGTATCATGGTGCTGGAAAGGAGGCAGCTTTGCAATCTGCCGCCTCTGGACGAGTGGAGATCATGCTTACAACCTACAAAACATACGTGCTCAATAAAGATGCTATTAACATGGTCGAATGGGACTGCGTTGTAGCGGATGAGTGCCACGTTATCAAGGAAAGGAAGTCGGAAACTGCGCAATCGATGAACGAAATCAACGCTCTTTGCCGGATTGGCCTTACAGGCACTGCCATCCAGAACAAATACGAAGAGCTCTGGACATTGCTCAACTGGAGCAACCCTGGAAAATTTGGCCCGGTGTCCACCTGGAAATCCACAATTTGCGAGCCGTTAAAACTAGGACAGTCTCATGATGCAACTATATACCAACTAAGCAAAGCAAGGAAAACTGCACGGAAGCTTGTTGAGAATCTACTACCCAATTTCTTCCTTAGGCGCATGAAAACGCTCATCGCAGACCAATTACCGAAGAAGAGTGATCGTGTCGTATTCTGCCCGCTCACGCCGACCCAGGCTGATGCATATGAGAGGGTTTTGGACAGTGATATAATTGAGTACATTAGAACTTCTTCCGACCCTTGCAACTGCGGATCCGGCAAGAAAGCCGGCTGGTGCTGTCGTATGTACTTACCCCAAGGCCGCAAATGGCAAAGCTATGTCTTCCCGGCAATTTCAAACTTGCAAAAACTCAGCAACCACCTCGCAATTCTCATCCCGCAATCACAAGACTCACCAGAGAAGCAAGACAAAGACCTGGAGATGCTACAGATCGCTCTGCCGGATCAGTGGCGACAGTTATATGCAACAAGGGATTCGATCCTTAACTATGCAAACCACGAGTTTTGCGGAAAGTGGAAGGTGTTGAAGAAGCTTCTCAGGTGGTGGCATGGTAATGGAGACAAGGTTCTTGTCTTTTCCCACAGCGTGCGGCTGCTGAAGATGCTTCAAATGCTTTTCAAGCATACTAGCTATAACGTCAGTTATTTGGACGGTGCTATGAGCTACGAGGACAGGACCAAGGCCGTGGACAGTTTTAATGCCGATCCTCGAGAATTTGTGTTTTTAATCTCTACCCGGGCTGGAGGAGTAGGGCTAAATATCACGTCTGCCAATAAAGTTGTCGTCGTCGATCCGAATTGGAATCCTGCATACGACCTCCAGGCACAGGACCGTGCATACCGTATTGGGCAATCTAGGGATGTGGAGGTGTTCCGGTTAGTGTCCGCGGGGACGATTGAAGAAATTGTTTATGCCCGTCAAATATATAAGCAGCAACAGGCAAACATCGGGTACACGGCCAGCACCGAACGGCGGTATTTCAAAGGAGTCCAAGAGAAGAAGGACAGAAAGGGCGAAATATTTGGCCTCTCCAATATGTTTCAGTATCAAGGTGACAATATTGTCTTAAGAGATATAGTTAATAAGACAAACGTGGCGGAAAGCAAGGTGGGCGTGAAAATCGTCGATCTCGAGTTGGAGGACAACAAGGATGGGCTTGATGAACAGCCCTTGCCTTCACCCAAAGATGAGGAGGACGATGGCGCAATGAGCCAACTGGCCGCCATGATTCGAGGAGAGGCTATCGCGACGGATAACCCTACCAAAAAAGTTGTCACAGCTAAACATGACCCAATCCAGGCGATACTGGTTGGAGCGGGCGTTGAATATACGCATGAGAACTCTGAAGTCATTGGATCGTCAAAGATTGAAGAACGCCTTAGTCGTCGTGCCGAGATGGCAATTGATGGTGCCAGCTTTGGTGAGGAGCAGGTTTTCCAAGCGTCGCAAGACGACGTCTCTTCAGGCTTTGCCATGAACCACGGCGGGAAGCGTGTTTCGTTTAAATATCACCCTCCAGAGGATGTCAAGAGACGCCAGTTTTGCAGCATGTCTAAGCGATTTGGATTTGAGAACCCGACCGAGTTTGCTCTGGTTGTTGAGGGCATGACGCAGGCACAGAGGAGAAGCTACTTGGCTAGGTGGTATCGAGAGCGACAGGCTGCGCTGCTGAGCGGGGTGAATACGCCGGTCAAGGATGACGATGTGGTTCTGCTGCAGAACATCCCGCAACATGAATCTCCAGGCTGATAAGTGGCTTATTGTTTGTGATTCCAGCATCACTTTTATAAGCTATTTGCATGATACCATGATATCATTGTCTGGGGACCATTCGACCTTGCGCACATGGTGCATGCCGTCAACACCATAAGCCATTGCCGTCGGGAATGAGTGGTCTGGCAGGCCGGTAGCCCATACGCTGCCTGTGATCTGCCAAAAACTCGACCTTCCTCTCACTGGAACAAACCTGGCCTTTCGGGTCGGCTGATAGTCCTCCCTGATCTACATAGGCGGACAGCCATACTAATAATGTAGCCAGAGATGACTTGCGACTTACAGTTTCGAGATTCAGGGTACAACTAGGCCACTGTACCGACTGGCTTTGCCTACGCGGCGTGTCACCGGAGGTTTCAAGACGGCTGCTAAAAGGTTTATAGCCACCGCTGCTTCAAGCCATTTTAGCCTCTGCGGTCAAATTGTCGTCATTAATGCTTATATTGCTTAGCCATCTTGCTTTACGAAAGTGAGCACGACATTAGGTGTGGAGGGAAGAAAACTCTGCGCAAAAGTAAATCGCTGCCATTCAGATAGGCGACAATGTAAACAAAGGACGCCCCAACTCCACGCTTTGAAAATAAATAGTAATAATAACAAAATGTAAAACAAAGGCGCCCGTTGTACGTTAAATCATACAAGTGATTTGTGTGTATCAAAAGTCCCCTAACCAGGGGGTCAAAACCAAGAAAGTGTCCATAATGCTGGAAGATTAGGCCATTTCTCCTGCCACTTGGCAAGTATCTCAGGAACCTTATCATCGAAAGATCTCCTAGCTTCACCCGTACCCTGATCCCAGCCATTCGTCCCATTAATCTTCCGTTCCTGATCGGCCGCACTGTTCAGCCTATCAGCCAGGTCGAGAATCGCCTTGGAACCAACCAACGCCTCCTCGTGATTATCGCGAATATCGACATTGAATACGTGCACCGGGCGATTCAAGGGGGCACCGCGGTTCATCAAATCATCAACGACGGCATCCCAACATCTCTCCTCGCAGGTAATGATAGCATCGACCAAGCCGCCCTCCGTGCCCAGCGCACCCTTATCCCCCCTCGACACATGATCCAGCCGTGGCATTCCAGGTATCCATTCCTGGAACCGTTCCGGACCCCATTTCACGCCTTTGTTTCGTTCGAGCATGGGCAGGACGCCATTGTTGCGGTATAGCCTGGGGTCTTTCTGCATTAGCTCATCGTATATTTGAGCGTAAGATACGGAGTTGAAGTTATAGACATTAGGTTGCGTGATGGATGGGCCTGGAAGTCGGACTAGGGATCCGGTGCCAAATGAGATTACTGGATACGAGGAAGGGGGTGCGGATAGGCGGTTATGTGCCTCCATCGACCGATTTTGGTTGGCTGCGCATACTGTGCAGAATTTAAGTTTATAGGATGTAGATGATGGGTGAGGTGGGGGTGGTGTAGGTGATTCATCGGCCGTGCCGTCCAGTCCTGTCAGAGGCGTCGAGGCAGAAGGCTCTTGAGGTGGAGGGGGCGGTGGGGGAGGAGGTGGAATTGGAGTAGTTGTTCGAGCAAGTCGAGGGTCTGTACTCATGTTGCTGGTATGTTTCTCAGTTGTTGCGTGGTCTACTAATCTACTGGGCCGTATAGTAAAGTCTATCAAGAGTTGTCGGGAACTCAGGTTGGGGAGGGCAGAAATTTTATATATTATTTTGTCGGATGAAATTGCGTAAATCAGGGAGGATGAAAAGTCCGGTCACTTATGAGATGAACCCGCTAGGAGATTTGCAGTCAGCAACGTGATTCGACGTATTCCAGCTAATTCAAAAGGTAGGCAATGCCAAATTTCAAGGTTGGGGATTCAGTTGGTGTGTATATTTTGCGTATTTTAAGTGTCTCCTCATGAGAGAATAGGACAGCTCCAATAAGAAGGTTCATCATTTTGAGGGAGGCATGATGTGCAACATTCATAGAATATAGAATTGAAAAGTTCGTAGCATACCTTAATAGAATTTCTCATCCTCCATGGATAGGTGGTTGGCTGTGAGGTGGCTTAAGAGAATCCTGTCTTTTTGTGCTGGTTTTAATGGTTGAATTTGAGATTGTGGTGAAGTTGGAAGTTCGAAGGTGCGAGATTTTGTGGACGGAAGACTGCTTAGTCATCGGTTTCTCCTATTCGCCTAGGCTAGCATTAAAATAACCCGTCATGGACTGATTTGGCATATAACAACAAAATCAAGCATTCCTTTGTCCAGCATGTTATATTATGCATATACAGGGGAATGGGCATTAACATATGAAGGTTTGGAAAACTATATCTCTGACTAGGTGATAACTGACAATCTTTGAACTTAACACCTGCAGTCGAAATGCAGTCGAGATGATATTATAACTATCCTATGGATCAATCTAATTCTATACACGAGCATTTACACAGGAGCATGGAGCTAATCTGATTTTGCATTCCGTCGCTTCCAACGGATCCGCGCGGGTTTTATAGGGCCCGAAAATAAGGACGAATAGTCCGTACCAGGCACGCCCGTCTTTCCCTCTATGTTGGAAAACTGCATGTGTCGCACCATGGTTGCCACAATCACCGTGAGGTTGAGATATGCAAACTTCTCCCCTATACAACGGTGGCGCCCTGCTCCAAAGGGGAGGTATGGGCTGGAGGTGCCTTTTGAAATGGCGCCGTACCCATAATCGACCATGTCTTCTTTCTCGTCCAATTTGGGCTCCTGGGTCTCCCACCGATGGGGATCCCATACCATAGCGTTGGGGAAATATTCATCGCTTAGGGCAGTGACGCCTGGCGCGGAGAGCAGATTATCTGAGCGCGGGATCACATAGGGTGTACCGGGGACCGGCAGTGGGTTCTTGACCTTGCGTAGGATGGAATGGATAGATGTGTGGAGACGGAGGGTCTCTTTAATCACATTCTGGTGTAGTGGGAGGTGGTCGAGGTCCTTGTACTGAAGGGGAGCCAGACCGCCATTGGGACCAGTTTGCGGCAGGTTGGATAGCTGCTCTTGGTAGAGCTTCTCGACGACTGTGGGCTCGGAGGCTAGGCGCAACATGATCCAAGCGCTGATTGAGGATGACGAATGCTGGCCGGCCATCAGCAGAGTGATCATGATATTCGCAATCTCCTTGTCCGGCAACTTCTGGCCGTTCTTGTAGCTGCACTGCATCAGATTCCCAATCATATCCAGCGCTTGTGAACCGTTGCCGTCGGCCCCGGCGCGTCGCCGTTTGTCAATGATGTCGATATAGATGGCATGCATGCGGGCATGGGCGGCGTCGCGCTTCTTGTTATGGGGTAAGGGGGCCCAGGGTAGCATGAAATTAATCGGGGTAAATCCCTTGTCCAGATCGTGGTAGAGAGCGGCAAACTCAGCTGTGAGCTTGGACCGCACCTCTTCTCCCTGTAGGGCACTCCCCGCGGTGAAGATGGTGATCTCTGCCATGGCGGCTGAAATGTCCACCTCCCCCGAGGCCCCGAGGAAATTGGCCGAGGTGTCGAGGTAGTCTCTGACCTCCTTCTCGATCAACGGCACATGGGACTCCAGCGCCGCTTGAGTGAGGCCATACTTGATGAACTTCTTCTGCTCGATGAGCTTGGAATTTGGACAATCGTAGACCACATCCGGTCCGAACACCGGAGTGGTCAAGGGACTGTACACCTCCTCTGCATTCACGTCTTTCAGCTTCCCATTGAGAATGAACTCGTTGCCCTTTACGCCTAGGTAGACGGTGGTACGACGCCCCAGAAGCACAAAGGTGAAGATGTCGCCGTGCTGGATCAATCGCAGTGCCTCCAGTTAGCCACAATCGCACGGCAGGATGACTGAGAGGCGGATTTCTTGCGTTCTTGCTTACCTTCTGGCGACACGAGAAGAAAAATTTGTACGGGTCAATTCCATAGCGGATTGTGCTGCCCAGAAAGGGGATCCAGTGGAAGACCAACGGTGGCCTAGTCTTATTCAGGAGGCGAAAGGCCAGCTGGTAGACAAGATTGAGCGCGACCGCTGCTATAAAAGCCAGCACCGCAGAGGTCCCAATAGTAGACCAGGACATGGTGAGAGGTTGGAGGCAAACTGGATTGAAATAATATATGTACCGATGACAAAAGGGGAAAACACCAGTGGTCCTGCGAGAAAATAAGAGACATCCATTATATCTACCCTTGTAGATGAAAGTAGGGGTAGAAAGAGAATTTGGGGGCCCGTTAGCTGGTCGGCAACTTTCATACCCGAGCGACCAGATATGACCTGACCCTAACCACCAGTCTGCTAGCCCTGCGTCAAGAAAATAAACAAAATAAATAAATAAATAAAAAAGAAAAATAATTCTAAAAACAGGCTCCATAGTTTACCCACTAAGAAGGGTATTAAGCGTCTTCATTGAAAACTCTTGAAAACCCATTCGACTTTTGAGGTCGTAATACGACGTTCATGGGGGCAAATTCGGCTTTGTGAAGAATCAAACCAGCCGCATCCGACCCGTTTCCTATAGATCTAGGTAATAAGATTCTTGAACAAGTATAGGCGTAGCAATGACGAATTTTCTTGAATGATGCCGCGTCATAGCAACATTCAATTTTAGATTTGGGGGGAGCAAGCAAGCTTCTTTAAGCTTCAATGGATGAGGATGCAAGTACAATGTATGCTTGCCTGCTCAGCGTCAACACCGCTCCCATGCTCTTCTGTAAAGTAAGGATACCTAGCCAGTTAGATGTGTCCTGTATTTTTCGGCAGAAGGGCCTCTTTTGACCATTCGTAGCAGGTTTGTTTGAAGTTCTATCCTTGGAGTCGCCTGTGAAAATTCGGAATATTGCCAGCTTCAATCACCTTTTTTACCCATAAAAGCCATCACAGATAGGAAGTCCCGTTCTCTTGCATTAATACTCCTTCCCATTGAAAGCTTTTGGAGTATCCAATGTGTCCAGTCTTTTTCGCTGTCCCCGGTTGTCGCTGCGCGCTTGAGTTCAGCATTTCCTAGCTGCATTTTCAGCCCCATGGTTGGAAACATTCTTCCATTCCATGTTGAATCTCATACACGTTCTCTTGAACATGTAACGGAATGTCTTTAGCTGCTCTAGCTGCGTCTTATTAGTTAATCATATTCGGGCTGCTGGTATCCCAGGATATGGGTCCGTTCGAGAAATTCCCCAATCTTGGATTCTCTACCCCCGCTGTCCCTGTTGCCTCCCAGAATTTCAGGGACCGTTGTCGAACAGGCGAATGAAAGAAGAGACATCATTGATCTTCCCACTTAATGATCCACTTAACATGAAATTCATTTCTCTTAGGAGGAAAGGAGGAGAGCCCTCCCAGTTTGCGTGAAGTGCATGCAAGTTCCATCGGCTCTTCAACCACGCAGAGCGGGGTCGCTTATGGAGAACGCCTAGGCTATGCTACTCGTTGGGTTTGAGATTCACACTATTTTCAGGCCTCAATTGGAGTTCTTAACTAACTCGAGGATGAGTTGGTTTAAATTGTTCAGGATTGAAGCATGGAGCTGAGTTTTGATGTCCCAGTGTTGGTTAAAATGGGCTATTATGTAATAATCTTATCGTCCAATTCCTCCCGCTGAGGTCGGGGTTGGTTGCAGTGAACCTTCCCGCAAGACTTCAACCGAGACCGAGACCAAGACAACTCCACTGGCGGGGGTAACTACTGATTGTGCACAATTTAACAATGACGTGAAATCACAAAACTCATCCAAGAAGATGTTCGATTCCTATGAGTGCGATGTCAAAGAGCCACTCCTGCGCCAGTTCTCTGGACCTCGGTAACGTTAACTAAATGCTCATACAGATGACCGGTTAATCTTTGCTCTCAGCAATGGCTTGAATGATGGTGTCTGCAGCACTTCCTGTGGCCCTAACAACGATACAGATATTGTTGGATCGATCTTCTATGTACGGAGTATTCTTCTATGCATTATTATTATGCAGGGTTCAGTGGATTATTACTGCCTTCTGATTCCCCTCCCCCACAACTCCAAGTACCGAGGCCCATGGCTAGTCTCATAAGATAGCGGGTCATGTTGAACTTGACCTATATATAATCCACCACCCAGCCTTCTACAGCACTTATACTCTGTACAGCAGTCTGAGAGTCTTTAAATGATTTACTTAGCAGATAAATTTTACGGCGGAGAAACCAGGAATATTTATTAGCAACCCACCCCCAAGATGGAGCCATCCAGCGCAACAACGGGCTTCTTCCAAGCCCAGCCAACTATTCCGCCTCAGTATTATGAAGATGCTGCTTTTCGTCGTATCATCTCCCTGTACCTTCCGTCACCTTTACCCTCCAGCATAGATGAAGATCTTTCTCGATTTTCTCGTCTTGTGCTGTCAAGATCTCATATGGCCTATGCGGCAGAGGCAGAGCGCAACCAGCCGTACCTTCGCCCTCTTTCTACGTTTGGTGTAGAGAATAACCAAGACCCTCTAGTCACAAGTGAGGGGTGGCGAAAACTACAGGAACGAGGGATCGAGGAAGGAATCGTGGCAATGGCATATGCCGACGTTCAATCACACAATGACGGAAATCCCGGCACGCAGTGGAATAACCGGTCACATCAATTCATCAAACACTTTCTTTGGACTTCTAGTGCCGCTCTGGTTACATGCCCGTCTGCTATGACCGATGGCGCCGCTAAAGTGCTCGGACGACATCTGAACGGTCCAGATGGTGCTATATTCACAGAAGCGAGAAATAGATTGATTAGCCGAGATCCTAGTTTTGCATGGACTAGTGGGCAATGGATGACAGAACGGAAGGGAGGCAGCGACGTTCGTGGAACGGAGACGGTGGGTAGGAAGCTCTCTGTAGAAGAGCAAAATGCGTGTAAAGGGGTTGATGAACTTGGATATCCTCTTGGACCATGGCAGCTCGACGGTTTCAAATGGTTTTCTTCCGCTACCGACGCCAATATGACGATGATGCTTGCCAAAACAGGACCAAATGGCCAAATTAGCGCTTTCTACGCTCCCTTGCGCAGAAGAGTTCCAGGTGGAGCCGAAGGCGAAACGGAGCTTAACGGAGTGAGAATTCAGCGCTTGAAAAAGAAACTCGGCACAAAAACTCTCCCAACTGCGGAACTAGAGCTGAAGGGAATGAGGGGTTATTTGATTGGCAAAGAAGGGGACGGCGTGAGGGAAATTTCAACCCTCCTCAATATCACCAGAGTTCATAATATGGCTGGAGCGGTGGGTGCATGGGGGAGGGGGTTGGCAATTTCGAGAGCTTATGCGAAGGTGAGGGTTGCTCGCGGTAAACTCCTTACAGAGATGCCCGCACACGTAAGAGCACTTGCCCGGGACCACGTTATGTACAGGGGCCAACTCCAACTTGCCCATTTCGTGGTCTCGCTACTGGGTATTTCTGAAGGGCAAGATAGCCGCCTCACGCAAGCCACCCAGGCTTCGATCCTCCCAACCAACGCTCAGCAATCCGGTGCTCTGCTCCGTCTCCTTACCCCAATGGGCAAAGCTCAAACGGCCCTCAGATCTATCAATGGAGTTCGTGCCTGCATGGAGAACCTAGGTGGAGTTGGGTATCTCGAGAATGAAGATCCCGTGTTAAACGTTGCGAGGATTTTCCGGGACACATGCGTGCTTAGCATTTGGGAAGGGACCACTGATATCATGGCGGACGACCTAGTTCGTGTGGTAAAATCCAAACAAGGCCCAGCGATCTTAGCAGCCGTGGGACAATGGGTCGCGAGCGGTTTGGCGATTGCGCGCAAGCATTCATTCCAAGCAGAAGCTGAGATAATCCAGAAAACATGGGTGCAATGGCTGCAATGCACCGAAACCAAAGATAAAGAACAGTTGAGGTGGGAAGGAAGAGATCTCCTTGTCGGGCTCGAGAGCGTGATTTGCGGCCTGCTGCTGATTTTGGATGCTGCCCGAGATAACGATCCTATCTCGAGGGAGGTTGCAAGGCGCTTTACCTTGAAGGACCAGGCTACATATAGTTCTTGGGAAGTTGAAGCTGCCTGGGATAAACGGATTGTCTTCGGTGACGAGGCCGCGGCAACCGCGAGGCTTTAATCGAGTGGATCTTAAGATATTGTTAACAAATGCACGATTTTTGTATATAGTTACTTGATTAACAATGAAACATGTAATTTACAATTGCCCATAGACATGTGTACATAGCACTTGAAGATTGAACCAACGTCGTTTTTGCAATTGTGAATGCTTTGAAGATGATGTTGCAACAGTATCTAGCTCACGTGCGAGATGCCTCGGCGATAGATAAGGAGCGATAACAAACGCCCCGCCATGGACAATGCAAATCAACTTTCCTGCTATCCGGTGCGATAATACATACAATCTCAATCGAAAAGTACCATAAAGAGGCACTTTTACGATGACGTCGAGTGGTGATAATCTAAATGGGGCTACATCCGCCCTATTTCGCCCCGCGTTGCTCGTGGTTGATATGCAAGAGGACTTTTGCCCGCCCGTGAGTAACTATCCCACCAGCTAGTCCGCTCTTATCTAGCAGTCTATCCACCCCCCCCGCGCATAATAAAACATCATCTGAGACTTCCCATATACGTTTTTGATAAGCACCATCACTAACATAACCCCCCATTTCCAATCTACAGAATGGCACCCTAGCCGTCCAAGGCGGCCGCACCCTCGCGCCAGTCATCAACTCCCTCCTCTCCCTCCCAGGCTTCGCCGTCAAAATCTCCACACAGGACTTCCACCCAACATCCCATATATCCTTCGCCACCAACCAACCGGCCCCCAACAACATCCCATTCCAATCTACCACGACCCTAACAAAC
>LDEV01003003.1:0-26361 GCA_001014755.1 Blastomyces silverae
AGCGCCCCTGCAGCCGGAAGACCAGAGCCTCAGCCCCAACACCAGCCTCCACACCCGGGTTCTGCACCGGATTCACGACCAGGAACTGCACAATCGCAAAGGAAGCCAGCCCCAGCTGCTAAATATCGTAAGTTAACATATTCCCGCAACTATAAAACAAAGTGTCATTATACATCAAAACTAACGCGCGAAAAACCGCAACCAGCACCCGGCGACCGTACCCACATCCCCGCCAACGCGCAGCCAATCTTTGAAATCCTCTCCGCAGACATGCAGCGTGTCAAAGCGCGGGCACCAACCTCGTTCAAGGCGCAAGTCAACGATGCAGAGCGACGGCTGAATATCCTTTTTGACCATCTGAACAATGAGGATCTGCTTAAGCCTGCTACTGTGGAGAGTATGGCTGAGCTTGCACGAGCGTTGCAGGCGCGCGATTACGATACGGCACAGGCCATCCATTTGGATATTTTCACGAATCGGAATGACGAGTGTGGGAATTGGATGGTGAGTTCCTCCTTCCCTTAGTTTTACTTTACTATTTTTCTATTTGTGATTCGGGTACCGTTGGGTGGTATTTCGTGCTACCTTTTGGATAAATGGACGGATGGATGGATGTGGCTAACTCCTTCATTTTCTTCAATTTAGGTTGGTGTGAAACGGTTGATTGGCATGAGCAGGGCAACGCCATGAATTTAGCGTTTATATAACTGTTTTCCGGTTTTCGTTGCTTTCTTTCTTTTTTTCCCCCTTTCTTATAAATTTCGTTCTCCTGTGTCTCGGTGAGTTATTTATCGGAAGTACATGTACCACATCAGTACAATCAAGGGGCACAGGAGTAGGGGAACCAAATTATAAGACCATGAATTGAGTGATTGAACTGAGTGTCCCTTGGGGAAGCGTGTTTGTATCTTTTAGCTCGTTTTTTTTCTTTTCATTCCCTTTTTCTTTGAATATCAATATCAGTTTGAATTTATTGGCTTTGTTAGATTGTCTCTCCTGTATGTGACTCAGAAAACTTGTTTTAATGTATAATTGCGAGGATGAAATTGGCCCTTTCATCATTGGCTCATGCTATTCTTTTTCTTTTTATCACGATCATTAGGAGTTCGGGCTCGAAAGATCGAGTATCCCGCCGGCTACTCTTCCATGATGTCTATCTAAATACCCCTTTTAAGTGTGTTCGGCTAGGAGTTGAAAAAAGGAAAAAGCAAAAAGAATAAGCAGCAACCTACAACCCCGCCCCAAAGACAAACTTCAAAAACACCGCCCCAACTCCCACCACCCCGAGAACCGGCTCCACGCCAACCGCTCTCGCAAGGCTAAATCCACTCGGTATCATCTCCCTCCTCTCCGCCGGCACACGACTGACCGGATACCCAAAGAACGGCGCAGTCATACACATGAACGCCATGACCCACAGCATACCCACGACTCTCTTAAAAACTGTCACGCCCGCACTGGCAGCTTGCGATCCCGATTTCCCGACGCCCAGTCTTCGCCAAAGGGCCTGTGCGGTATCCTCGATCATGAAACCTAGGGTGAAGGAGGTAAAGTAGAGCATTGAACCGCGCCAGGCGTCTAGAGTGGCAATGCCGGTGGCGGCTAAGAAGGGTACGTGCAGGAGGCCGGATAGCGAGAAGACGAATAGGATGTTTAGGTAGCGTTCGAGGAAGGAGGGGCGGGGAAGGTGGAGGACGCGACGGGTTAGGTAGTTGGAGATGGAGGTGAAGGGCCAGCGGAGCATTTGTTGCCAGAATTTACTGTGTGGAGATAAGTGGATGGTAACTGTGGTGTTAGTTATTGTTATTATAGAGGAGAGCATGGATGGGTAGGGGGGCTTTTCAATTTCTTTTTTCATATTGTTTTTGGGTTTAGATTCCCCTTTTTAACGTACCCCCAGTAGTTCCGCAGTGTATACGCATCCCACATGCTATTGAATAAAGGCGGCCAGTCCGACGGATTTGATATACCAAGCCCTACAAAAAGAATTGACAGGAGCCGCACCACACCATCGACCATGATCCGGGACATGATGAAGTTGGAAATCAGGCTCGTTGCGATGCGCGCAATCCATTGCTCCTTGGTTGCACTCAGGTACATAAATTCCGAACCCGGCCCCTGCACCATCTGTATTTCCTCAGGAGACTGCACAGAACCAGCTGCTTCTAAAAGGTCAATCACCAGATACTGCCAGGTCACGATGGCAGTCTGGCGCATGAGGAAAGTGAATCGCCCCGGGCGGCGGCCGCCATAGTAGGATGGAAATTCTGGAGTGTTTTTTGCAAGCCAGGGTGTGCCAATTCCACGTAAATTCAGTCCTATACTTATCCCCGGAGCATGCTGGGCATCGATAGGATTAATGAACAGAATATTTATGCAATGTGCGAAGAGAGCGAGTGACATCGAGGCTAAGGAAGCACTGTAGACAATATTGTTGCTGAGAGCGAAAGAGGAAGTGTAAAAGAAGTATTGGACAGCGGCAACGCAGGCGAAGCCAACGATGCGGAGGAGAGAGCCTTTACGGGAGTATTTGACGAGGAAGGCAGTTCCCAGGCCTTGGGCAAGGTACCAGAAGGCGGGCAGCATAGCTCTGGGATGATTCGACATTGTGGCTCAGAAACCCAGCGGGCGATTGATTTAACTCCAATTGACTGGGACTGGAAACAGACAGTACGTGGTGGGTTGCAACCCATACTGGGTGACATCACTTTATACGATTTCTCCAGAGGCAAAGCTATCAGGCCACGAAGGTAAGCTGATATCCGAGAAACCGAGTCTAGCGCCAACAATAGTTAAATAACAAGGAGCAATAAAAAGTGAACATTAAGGGTTCGACCAGGTGGATTTCTAGTCCGTTAGCTTGATTCAAACATGGCGTGCACCGACTGACCCGTAACTCCGGATTCCGATTTTGCACCATTCGAGTTATTAAAACCCTTTTTACCGGATTCAACGCCCGACTTCATGCCAAATGATCTGTGGGATCTTCGCAGCTAGCTTTGGCATCGTCAACCCGACAACAATGTGTCGTTAAACATAGGGTGCGGGAGTTGTCCAAACAATCCGCGCTGCTCCCATGAGCCGGATATTTTGAACGCCGATTCTCCAACCAAAACTTGCACCCGGAGGTACGTATCCATCGGACCAAAAAAGGGTCACGGGCTGAGTGAGCACTTTTTCGGCCTGGGAGGATTGGGAAATCAGCTTCGCACCACGGTGGCAGCAGCTGTAACCCCCTCACGACGATTGATAAAACCAAGGTTGTACGCATAGTAAACCTGCTGAGTCAATCCGGCACAACACCAAAATGGAAGATGATTGTTTTGAACATCTTAGTCCTGTTGCTGATGAAAAATGGGAACACAAGCTAACGGAAGGTCGCCAGCTTGATTGATTGAAAGATTGCCAGCTGCGAAACTGTTTATAGGGAAGAATCATGTGACAAAAGATGAAATGATCTGACATAAAGCTGTATAGATCTGGAATAGGTATTTGGGAAAAATGAAGAATAGGTATTAATGACATAAACGAAGGAAACGAATATACAGTTAGCTCAAAATGACCCGATTGGTAATGCCCCTGCAGGGCTGAATGGCGAAAATTAAAAGCTGTACGGGAGAAGCTGAAGTAAAGAGTGCGCAGGACGCAGGAATTGGACCTAAGCAATGGGAATATACATATCTTGTTCGTACGCGCTCTATCAAACGGATATATAACAAGGGAGAACAACAGCAGTGACATAGAAGAATGAGCAGGAAATACATGGGAATAAAAGTTGGGGGGAGGAGATTCTACCGGGCACCTGTGCCTGGAACCGCGGATCTGACGCCTCCAGCAGGGAAATTTCTTGCACTGAGCAATGTTCCTTTGACACTTCGAATCTCAGCTTTGAAAGCCGCAATCGCATCCTCCTCTTTACTAGTGCCACCGAAACTCCCATCGCTTCTCATTGAGCCGGAATTATCATTATATATTCCATATAGGTTCGAGCCCAGATACGACGAAGGATTGCTATATATCAGTCCATCTAAGTAGTTCTTTAATTCTCCAAGAGACTTTTCAGTACTACAGTGTATGATGCCAGACGTATCTTCTTCGGATAGGTAATCAGTTAGTCGTGACGATATCGATTGAAGACGTTTGACGTGAGCATTCACGGTCTTTTCTGAGGATGAAAGGCCATCCGTCTCCGGATCTATAACTGGTGTAGTGGCGCTAGGTAAGAGTTCGGGGGATGTTTGTGTTGCTATGTCTCGATGGAAGAGCTCTGTTGGATCTGAGGCGATGGACGCGGAATCGTCATCGATTAACTGTTGATCCTGCTGCGAGGAGCTCTGGGGCATGGGCGGGATCGAGGAAACAGTCTTTTCGAGCTTTTCATTTAAAGTAGAGAGGTTGCGCTGGGCTGTTTCGGCTAATTCGTGTCGGGCGCGTGACAGTTCTGCCAACATTGGATTGATAAGGAACTGACTGGCGCCATATAATGTAGCAGCAAGTCCTCCAGCACCATAGAGCGTGTATAAGACACCTTGCAAGGTGACGAGGGGGGGGGGTTTCTGAGTATGCAAAAGGAATTCGGGGTACGTTATAATGGGCGGAGATGATGCTGTTGTTGGCGGATTTAAGTTATTTGGAGGGGATGGCGGCGAAGTCGGACTAGATGAATCTATCTGAGAACTCTGAGGACCCTGAGCAGAGGGTGGTATGGCCTTGACGGAATCTGTAGATGGCGATGTCGTGCCTGCACTTGTAGCCTCGGGATTCCTTGAGACACCGAGCAACTTTTGAATATCCTCGTTGTTCAAACCTTTAGACTCGAGGAACGCAACCTTTTTATCGGTCGGGGCATCACGTATATGCTCGTCTTCCAGGAATCGGGAAGCTTGCTCTATCAGAGTCTCTCTTGCGGGTGATTCTATCTTCTCTTTATCCTCGTTGGGAGCGTTGACGGGCGCCGCAGGGTTCGAGGCGGTGCTGTCCGCGTGTGGAAGCTGCCAGCTTGGAATCGCCGGAGCTTTTGACTTTGAATCGCCGCCCATAACTGTCGACTGCAAGGATATTCGGAGCAAAGAATAGAGAGAACTGAGTCGAGAAATCGTCGTCGTCTTGAGAAATGAAGTTGATATTGCACGCTGTCATGGGGGGAGTTTAAGCTTCCGACCCGATGTATGTATGTACCTCGGCTTGGCTGAGTCATCTACAAGGTAACTAGGCATGGTAATATTGGTAAATCAGATACGGATATTGCCGAGAACAGGCGGTACCTGCTGTACGGCATTACGACACGCGGAAATACCTCTCGTCGCAGCTGATTGCTGTGGCGCGCAAAGTATCTCCGTACCAGCCACCATGTACCCTGACTGACGTCGTCCCATCCTCGCCAAAGCTCAAAAAGCTCTCTCGAACGAAGGTTGAGGACAGTTTCGCGATGAGCCGTTCAAACAAATATCCTCGAGTTTTTGATTCCTCCATAGCAAAGAGCTCTTCGAACCCGACATCGTGGTCATTGTTACGCTGAGGATTTGAGTTTCTCTTGCGTTTTGGCTGTCCCCGCCTGGCTGCAAGGGACTGGCTGCGAGCTATTCTCACCTACTCCCGTCTTCTCGCCGTAGTGGCTGTGGCAAGCCGCTATCCACGACCATCGCGCCCGCCGCTTGGACAGACCGAAATTCCATGGCAGACAGGCCTCTGACGCGAGTTCGCCAACAGTCTGACCCCGAATCGTCGTACTACCAAAATACCGAGACAGCCAGCACCAGCAGCAGCGACGATTGGCAGGCCCCGACCCCAAGTCAATCAAAACCTTCCAGGTAAGGTTTACGATTTTGATGTTGATTGATTCACTGCTCAGATACTTGTTTCGGGGGTCTACCGGATGTCCATTTTTTCACTTGTCTTCCCTTCCAGCGTCTGCGCTTATAATTTCCCATTTCATCATAAGTTCATCTCCGAAGTGCGTTGCTGGTTGGAAGGGTTGGGACAAATTTTGCCGCCAGCTTAAAATAATAACATCCCAACGATGATCCGGGGTTGTTGCTTCGCTGGCTCTTGAGTAACAAACAAGATAAAAGATACGCGCAGCGACCGTCATGCCCAGAAGACGTTTGGGAGGTAGTCAGCATCCGGGAACGCTCGCTCTTTGTACCGCACATCCACGCCCATCAAGATTGGCCAGTGCGGTGCATATTTGCATATGTGACCTTTCGCCGATTTACAACCTTTTTCCCGCCCTGCACATTCCCTGCTGGTGTTTGTGTGCTATATAGAACCAGTTCAGCTTGCGCCTCAGCGCTCAGCTAGAACCACGGCCCCCTCCCCGTCAGCCCTGCACTGTGCTTAGAATATTTTTTCATTCATTTATTGTTGCAATTCCCCGCTTCTCTCTCTACCCCAACCCGCCTGGAGGATTATGACTGAAAGGCCTCTCTTCCTTCTTGACCCGGCCATCATTTGATTTTAGTCCATACTTTCATCATGCCTTCCCAGCGCACTCTCCGGTCTCGTACCACTATAACCAATATGCCATTCTCTCCTTCTAACTCTACTTTAAGATTTCACAGAGCCGTGGACGAAACCCCGTCCTCGCCAGCAGTCACTGTGTCACGCTTGCCGCCCAGCCCCCCTAAAGACACAAACAGATCTATTCGTCTGAAAGTTAAGATGCCGTCGAGTAAGCTCAGAGAGGTCACTAGTGGGCCTGAAAAACGCCATCACAATATTTTCACAGAACCGGTCATCGTGACGGGACCAAGAAATAGCCGATCGAAGAAACCCCTGGTGGAAGTGGACACAGACGAAGATGAGGATCTGGACGAGTCGATGAATGAAGATGGAGAGGAGGAGTCGCATATATCTGATGCTGATGGGACGGATGATGAAGTAGACCCAAATGAGAGCGAGGATGAGGATGCCGATGCCGATGCCGATGCCGAGACTGATCCTGACGCTGATGGTGATGATGTTGACATGGATGATGCACCACCAATTCCCCCAAGCGCCAAACAGGCTGCGTCACGGCCGACTGTTACAGTCACCCCTGCCGGAGGGGGCAGGCTGAAGAATACCGACACCAATATGGACCTTGATGATGACGATGATGATGACGATGAAGAGCTCTCAGAATTAGATTCTGATGCCGACGCCGATGGGGAACCTGATGAAACGGCCGTGCTAGATGAGCCATCGGAGATTGTAGAAGACGAGGAGATAGAAGAAGAGGACGAGGAAGAAGAAGAAGAAGACGAAGAAGAAGTAGAAAGTGACAGCGGCACTCCTATTACTGCCAGTCGAGCAAGTACTCCCGATGTCACGAAGATGACTAAACGGCAGCGAGGCCGTATGGAGCTTGGGGGTGATTTCCTACAATTACCAATGGGTAAGAAAATTTACCCTTTGAACTTGCAAGATTCTCTTCTATAGGTTTTCAAACTAGACGCTGACACTTTTATGTAACTGTACAGAACCGCAGGTGAAGAAACACCTAACTGCGGAAGAACATGCCATGCGACGAGCTGAAATGGCACGACGACGTAAAAACCTCAGCGAAAAACGCAACGAGGAAGAAAAGGTAAATTTTTTTCTTATTTTTTATGAAAACCAGGGCATCTGTTCTCCATTCCAAATGGATGAATATACTAACAAGTCTGAAAATAAATTAAGATGGATACAATCAACAAATTACTCAAAAAACAAGCCCCCAAACGACGAGGCAAGATCTCTGCAGCGGAAGCCGCAGCCGCTGGTGACGCAACCCCTGGAACCCAAGAACCACAGGAACCCGAAAAGCCTGACCCGATAATGATACGCTATGTTTCGAACCGTGATGGTTGTCGGGTTGGGGTACCGGAGGAATGGTTTGGGACACCAGCCGGGCAGATCTTTGGAAATATACCTACGAATCGGAGTACTGAGCCTAGCCGGGGCCAGCGACTTGTGGAAGAGGTGTAAATCATTGAAAATGGCTTTGTTTTTCCCTCTCTTTTTGTGTTCTTCCTTTATCAGCGAGGCGTCTAGTAGTGCATTTCAATTTCGGGCTACTTTTATTAATGTGCGGGATGGCTTTTATATTTTTTGGGAGGCAAGGGCAATATGGGCATATTGTATATTACTTTCAAAAAAGGTGGTGTTATTCCTTTTATGTCGGCTGGAAAATACCATAAAATAGTACCAGATTGTATAGATTGAAAACTCTGCAAACAAAAACAGCCCTATTCGTAGGTATAATAAATAATACCCCTGAGTATCTCAACGTATATAAACATATGCACATGCAAATGTCCCCTTTACCTCAGCCGCCAGCTGAGTATTTTCTTCGAGGGAACTTCCCAAAAGTTTCGTCGGCCCCTACTTTTGTTGGGCCATTTGCGAATTAAACATCTTTCAGCCAAAACTTCGCGGAGTAATTATACTCATTTTCTGCACATCGCCAGGCTCATACCATATCCATCATTCCCGAACTCTAGGAGACTGTATATATAGGGTCCAGGCGAGCAAGGGGGGCCTGGTACGAAGATTTCCTCCAGCCCGAAGCTAGTAAAATATTGCCATATCTACTTTTTCTGTCTCCTTCGACTTGGTACCTCTTAGTGAAAATCAGCAGGTGACGTCCATCTCAGCATTGTAAATTGCCCTATATTTACAGGCGCCCGCGCGATCCTGGCCTCCAATGTCTATACGGGTGGATATATTCACATCATGCCGTTTGCTGCCAGTCTTCAGTTCGGTAATCGCATGGTTTTGACTTCGCCTCAAAAGATCGCGGAGATAGCTCCCGGCTATTGCTTGGGCGATTCCGGTACGGTTTTAGCAGTGTTATTTTTATCCTCGAGCGTAGCGGCTACATTGTCCACAGCTGGCTTTGGCTGGGATGGCTGTGGCGGTTGAGATGGTTGTGATAGCGTTGCTGATTCCTCCCCGCTATAATTTGACATCGACATTATTTAGCACAAGTTCGCAATTTTATACGTGCAAGCCGATTCAGGGGTAATTAGAGTAAAGCTTACTGTGCCTTCTCATGCTTTTTATCCGCCTCTAAGCTCATAAACGACGGCGCGAATGTCACATATCCTACAGTTTCAAAAGTTAACGGCGGGAAATCGGAAAAGATGGTGGGCAATTAGCTACCATTGAGGACACCAAAGCCCACAGCTAAGACAACTGGGACGAACCCACGCATTCGACCCATCGTAGGCAAGGAATGTTTTGTGCAATTGATCTGTTAAACGAAAGCGAATCCCGGAGAGAAAAAACTCCTTGGAAAATCATTCAGTTTGCATCACGTGATAATTAGTTATCGCTCCGCGATTGCCGTCGCGTGTTTTGTTTCCACGACGCGTCAACTACAACTTTTCCAGAACCTAATCGCCGCCAACGAACTTGAGAGAACCCGTCTGAATTCACCTAACACCATTAATTCCGCTTATTTAACTTATTATTTACTATGACAGCATAAGGCGATGGGTCATCACTGTTGGCTTGCAAATGGAATTATGGCGAGAGCGTGGCTTTGTTCCAGACTCGGATGAGGAAGACGATTTCGAAAGTCAGCAAAGCAATAAATTAAGTGAAGGGACCGGAAAGACTTTGACACCCGGTTCACATGGCGATGATGAACATGCTAGGGAGAACGCGAGTGCGAATGGAAAACTCGGAGATCAGGTGCAAGATGACCCGGAGTCCCAGGTTGTTCTGCCAGTATCTAGCAGCGAACTTTCGAGAGACGAGAGGCGGCAAACGAATAGGCTGACTGAAGAGGCCGGAAAGATAACGGAATCCGATACACATGGACATGAATTTATCACGGAGGATCTCCATCCCCCGGGAGACCAGGAACAAGAACAAGTGGAGGAGTCTCCTGAATCCCAGATCGGTACCCAGGGATTTAGTAACGCACCTTCTGAGGGCGACGATCTAGGCGAAGACCCGCTCCAATATGATGATGGCTTGAGTAATTTTATCTCGAGGGTTGAAGTACCCAGTACCATTACTGGAAACAATACATCTTCTTCGGATCCCATTCATCGTTTCCCATCGAGTACTGACCGGAGTTCCTCCCCCGATGAGTTACAATTCGAGGAGCACTTCCGACCACGTACCCCAGCTAAAAAGGACTCGCGATTCAAAATTTCGAAGGAGGATGGAGGGGATGACAGCGAAGATTCGTCTTTGTCACCCGCTCCCTCGAATCCGCAAACCCCGCCATCTTTTCGGAATCCGGGAGCAAAGAGAACGCTGCGGGGTCGGAATTTCATCAATCTCCACCCTTACTTAGCGGACAAGGCGGAATACCAGAGATGGTGTGCAAGTCACAATATACGCCCGATTCGTATAGCACCCGCAGACAGTGATTCTAATCGCCAGGAAGAGTCTCAAGGCCAGGAGTTCGTGGATGAAAATGCCCCTCCATCAAGCAGCCCGGCTGCGTCGTTCCAGTTCCCACCTGGATCTCCGTCTGCGGGATCCAAACGAAAGAAATTAACTCAGCCTACACGACCACTACAAGATTCCTCTCAGACCGGCAATTCCAGAAATGGCCCCATACCTTCAAGCTCTACAAAATTACCACTGTCTAGACGTGATGCAAATGGCTCTAGCCGGAAGCGTAGAAGAATATCTCGCACGTATAGCGGGGTCCGTGGAAATGAGCCCCAGGCGACTAGACCAAACCAAATACAGGTCGTCGTTGACAATCGATTGATGGGAACCTCGCCCCTTGAACCTGGGGATGTCTTCGATGTTCCCTCGTCCTCGCCCCCTTCTGGGCGAGAATCGCCGATCAATAGGCTTCAGAAATCAGCCAAATTCCGGTTCCCTCGTGGCTGCAGCCCTTCTCCGCTAGTCAGCCCGATTATACATACGCTAGAAAGGACTGTAAGTCTGGGTGCAATATCGATAGACGACTCATCGGATCTTGATCTTGAGACTCATTCGAAAACGGGCAATAACTCATCACAATCACAATTGCTGCTTTCGATGGAAGATGTTAAGGATGCGGAAGAAATAGACCCACCAGAAGAAACGGAAGACCTGGACGAACCAGAAGATCATGCGACTCTTGAAATCCAACGGCTTAGGCGGAGAATTAAGGGGGTGCTGCCGGCCTCATGGCCACGACTTGACCTTAAACGGCAACAGGAAAGGGAGAAGGCAGCGGCGGAGAAAGCAAGACTTAGCTACTTACGCGATCGTCGCCAGAGCGGTAAAGGCGTAGCCCGGAGAATAATGAGAGATAGAAGCAATACCCATAACCAAGGAATGCGATCGAATGCTCTCCTCATTCCTGATGAGTCAAGTTCGGACGATGAGCCAACTCGCGCTGATCAAACCTCGCGTGAAATTCTCTCAGAATTGATGGACACAGGCGATTCATTCGCAGGAGACGATGGTGATGACATTCCTGAAGATAACCGTATCGACTACATGCTACCGCCAGCACCAAGGAAAGCAAAGCAACGCGACCTAGCAAAGCATCGCACTCTAGGATTCAACCGCGAGAAACGCCCACGTCTTCAGGTAGCCTCGATGTCGAGGCAGCGCCCGCAGCACCAAGCGAGAATAACAGATACCCTTAAAAGGCCACGCGCTGCAGCTGCGCCGCCGAAATTCCGGCTTCCACGATTAGGCATATTAGATGCAACTGACGTAAAGGATCAACCAGTTCGGAAGCAGCCGCAATTCCTCCGCGTAGCAGCGCGACAGGCGCGATCCCGCCGAAATCAGGGCCGGAAGAGCCCAACAAGGACATATTTAAAGCTTGGAACAAGGCAAGACACTGAGGATGCCAATATATCATTAGCAGAATGGAAGGCAGGTTCGCTTCAGCAGAGTAGGATCACAGGCAATCATACAGCAAAGAGACCACGACAGTCATACAATAACAGCGTGGCGGGCCATAACCATATCGAACGCAATGAAAATATAGGACATCAGGCTCGGACGGATATGGTACACTCGCATCGGATTGATGTCGACGCTGGAAGTGCGAAAGGTGACCAACTCAACCCTACTTTAGAGTCGCATTCTACGGCACAGGAAGGAGGTGTGAATCTACAAAACCCTCCTCACAGTCGACGCCAGGCTGGCCAGCGCTGGACAGTACGGAAAGGCGGTTATGCGATTTCATCCCTTCGACGAAATGCACCCAGACCTGCACAGTTGGACCTCTCAGTGACGAGTAGTAACAGTCTGAATCGTACATCAGGCTTTCAACGTTCACTTTCTGCACTCAACTCACGGTACAAAACTACGGCTTCGGCTCCGGGCAGAAACACTAGCTTACCACTGGCAAGGTTTTTAACGGCAGGTATCCCGTCACAAAATACCCATCCAACGACTTCCCACGAGACTTCCGACGCCCCTAATGACGTCGTAGTCTCTCCCGAACAAGGCCGGACACGACGACCTCGTCAACGAAGAAAACGCCCTCCCCAGCATCTCAATGTGGAAAGTGTTGAAGGTCTGCAGGCCATCGGTGTTGATAACCATGTGGCAGAAACTCTTTCCATAAAATCAGTTGAAGTCAGCGAATGCCCTCCTCTAAAGGGCCTCAGGCCCTCCTCAGCGGTCTACACGATCAATTTTGACATTTTTCCCCTCCCGGTTGGCACCTTTTTCCATTCATCGACATTCATTGGAAGTGGTGATCTTTCGCGCTCCATGAAGCTCTCATCTCGTAACTTAGCCGATGATAACGGCCGTGCTATAATACAGCACGACGATCAAAGCTACCAATGGGGTCCATGGAGTGAGACCGTATCCTCGGAACTTGGTGCTTTGCTAGATAAGGTTTTAGAAACGGCCAGCAATTACGAATGCTCCAATGAGAGTATGTCGCGCGATTCAGTTGTGAGAGTAGGCCGGACGTTAGATGCCTTCCGTTCTATTATTGCATATGTGAACGACAAACTATGCTTTATAGACTCAGTCGATAGGTGCATGTTTGTCGATAGATGCACAGCTCTTCTATCAAAGGTTTCGGATACGTTGTCATTCTCAATTGGAGACAATTCATGCGATTCCACCACAGCTACACAGTTCCGCATGAGATTAGAAGTCTTAACATATGTATTTGCCAATCAAATACGCCAAATTGCGTCGCATGAACTGGTTCAGTCTACCAAGTATTTTGAAATTGTTGGCATTATGACGACAATTCAAAATCGGATACTACAAGGCATTTTAAGCAATGCAGGATTAGCAGATATTAGGCAGTTTCTGGAGAATGTTAAATGGCAGCAGAAGCGAGAGCCTGGAATCAAAGACGATCATCCCTTCTTGGAAGCATTTCTCGTTGTCCAGAAGATATTTTATACAGACCCGATACTTTGCGGTACTAACCAAGATCTTCTTTCGGAGGCCGTTATGCCTCCATCTTGCTCAAATTTGCCAAATGACGCCCGTGAATTAGAGAAATTATGGCATGGAGTATTCATGACACTTCCGCTTTACGAATTTGATGAGCTCGGAATTTTCCGCCCGGGGCAACGATTTAGAGAAACCTTCGATCAGTGGCAGACGGTCAAGCGTTTGGTATCACCCGTTTTTGATACTTACGCACTTCCTTCAAAAAGCTCTTCCCCAGCCTTCAACAATTACTGTCGAGCGCTGTTCCACCGTTGTTTTTACCTGATTGATAGTTGGGGCTGGCGGCACAGCAAAGTTATGCTAGACACTCTCTTCGATTTTTTCGCCGCGAACTGGCTTCACAATCTTAACCAAGAGCAATCCTTTGGCTCACCAAGTTTTCTAGACGAACTTGATCGACAACCAACACTAGATATGGAACCTAGGGATAGCTGCTTCCATATTCTGCTCAAAACTATAGCCCTAGGCCTCAAGAGGATGACTGATTTATACGATAAGAAAAAGCTCCGAAATTTTGCCTGGCGCCTGTTACCAAATCATGGTCGGGAATATCCGAAAGACCAACCTCTCCGCGTGGAGGATCTTGACGCCCTAAGAAACCACCATGACCTGCTCTGTACGCTGTACTGGGCTACCCCTGACACCTGTCGACCGCGAGTTGAAACTATCCGCAACCTTGTACATCCCGCCTCGGCTCATAAGGAGGTGTGCAGCATTAACATTCATTCCTGGTTGAGACTGGTTAGATTCAAATTATCTACGGAAGAAGACAATGCCGGATTAATACCTTTTGCTGATTGGCATGCTTCTTTTGTTGTTGACATGTTGCAGCAGCACTCCCATGCACGAACTGATATAGAAGCCCAAGTTGCTTCAAACTCATTGTTTTCTCGCCGTACCGTCGAAAAGGCTGTCATTGAATACCAGCAACCAATAGAGTTCCTCTTAAGCAATGCCCTGGTCAACTTGAAAATTGCAATCGAGGCTGCACGAACTCCTGACCAAGCCAAAATCCTACTGGAGAAACTCCCTTTTGCCAGATTGCTCGAGCTTTTCAACCCCAGGGTCACCCGCTTACATGCGCTCATTTGTAAGACGCTAGACGTCATGGTTGCTTACGCAAGCACTACCATTAAATCCCAAAGATTAACTGGACCTACCGAGACAAGTGATGATAGCCAAGAATTTGAGGGTTGGGCGGTTGTAGCGGAGTTGTATGCGCAAGAAGAGGGAACACCCAGGGCAGACCCACCTGTTGAGCATCTGAATACCGTCATTCGCCCTGTGTTATCTCGCTTTCTCTCCACCTGTTATGGAGAGGACCAATCTCCCGACGACACTGTACTTCTTAAAGTCGCGGATTCCTGGTCGTCGGTCGCCTATACGCTTGTGAGTCACGGCTTACGAGAATGGAGCAGCTACATCAATCAATACAGTGAAGACTCCTGGGCTTCATTAAGGGCCACCAACCAAACACTAAAGTTTTTGCCATATTTTCTCGCAAGTTTGATCGAAAAGGACACGGGATTCTATACAGAATGCGAAAACCAGATATTGAACCATTGGGTGGAATGCATTGTCGAAAGGCGGTCAATGCTGAAGTATCAGCATGCTTTGACTAATGCCATTATGAACGCCGATGCCTCAAATGCGCTCCTGAAGAATCTTCCTTTCTCGAAAAATCCGTTAAAGCGTCGGTATGAGATTACTCTGCACGAATTTTCTGAAAGAAGATTGTCACTTATATCGTGCATTCTCTCCAACATGCGGGAACATCTGTCCGATGCTGAAGACCTTAATGCACATGCCATGCAAATTACTAGAAGTCGGTATCGCGGGCTCATTGAAACGTTGATGAACAAGATGAAGTCAAATTATAGTGAATTGGGCACGGTTGATTCCTCAGTGCATTCCTCATACCTGGATTTTGTACATCGAGTTGTTGCATTTCTCCAGCAACATTCACAGCGGATATGTCTAATTGATCCCTTCTTCACAAATCCAAGCACATTTCCCCTTCCTGTGGATGATCCCAACTATATTGTCGGCAAGTTGAAGGGTTATGCAGTTCGGCTCACATCTAGCAAGGTTGCCAACGAACTTTTCACCTTTCTTCAGCATGTATCTGAACGAGCGGCGGTCGACGGCCAGCAGTCGTACCTAGTTGATCAACTCTACTCTGTCATGGCAGAGTCCAATGAGCCCGGCGAATGCCACCAATCTACCATCCGTCTGTTTATGCTCCGTTGCATCCTCCCAGCTTATGTGGAGATATGTTTCATCGCTCCCGGGGCATGGATTGTAGCGCGGCCTCTGTTGCAGTCGCTAACGCGGGTATTAATGGGTTCGATTGTATTCATCAACACAAGCGATGTCAAGAGCGTCTCCATATTTGTAGGGGCACTGGTCTGCTACTTTGAGGCAATCGACAACGCTCTTCGTCTTTTGGTAGATCACCCTGGCCTGCTCGACGAACCCCATATTCTGCTTACGGTCACTTCCCTTCTCGAGACAATAATTACATCACTCCCTGTGATCGACTACCTCGACCGAATTTCGGACCAAGCGGTCACCCTCGTCGCATACGTGGATATCTTCAAACAGTTTATCCTCTTCGCAGCCTGCACTCTCTTAAATCCCGCGGACGCTGTTGGCCCCCAGACGCTTGACCTAGTCCTCACTGAAAGCGGACAAAAAAATAATGATCATTCTTCCGCACCACATTTTTTTGCAGATGCTCACAGCTTCGCTGCCCGTGGCCTACAAGCCCGGTTCCAGGACGGTTGGTCGTTTCATAATGGGAAATATTTCGTTCGCTCCGAGCATACTCAGCAGGTAAAGGAGGTTGTCGTCAATGACCCCGCTTGCAGCTCGGTAGACACCGCGAGGGAGGCATTTCTAAAGACTGTTGAGATATATTTTGGGACTATGGAGAGGTTGATGGCGTTTTCTTCTTCGTCCTTTTAGCGCAATCATGAATTTATGACTAGATATTTTATGATTTTGTACATCCATATTGATGTGGATGCAACAAAAAGTTCACTTCGGAGTGCGCGAATGATTTAGAGTGGGTATGAAGTGTGCATTTGATTTTGCTTCTGTGCTAGGATTTCTCCTTTTCATCGGATTGATGGGACGACATGGATTATGATCTAGATAAATATATATAATATAAATTAATGAGCACATTAATTATGGCCATTCGGCTATTTCTACCTACGACGTACATCATGATCTTTAATTTTCCAGGTAAAGGAGGATTCGGTCGCTTATATATTTGTTAAAATACACAAAGTGAAACGCTAGGATAACTCTCGACTACCCTTACAGCTTCAGAGATAAAACGCCCACAACAACCACGCTCAAGAAGACATCCTGAAGTTGAGATGATGGAATATTAACCTAGACAGAAAAACAGAGTATACCCGAAAACAGATGTCCCCAATCCAACGCACCATGCACTATGCAATATGGAGTATGCAAAGTCAAAAGTGCTACAAGACGCTATGATTTCATCATCATCATCATCACCATCATCGTCGTCGTCGTCATCGTCATCATCATATCAATCATGCGTTTGATGTAGATATGTGTGCAAAAAGAGACAACGAAAAACAACGTACAGCCAATGCTAGAGAACAACAAAAACCTCGAACAATCCACAACCACGCTTCCTCGCCATATATCTCCCCCGCCTCAACTTTATTCTCCAGAAACTAATGTGCCTCCGCAACTTCATTCGACGCAACACCCGATGCAGTCGGTGAACCCGCACCTGCACCGGTACCCGCACCGCCATGGCTCCCGCCACGAATGTGAAAGCGACGGCCAGTATTGATACCAGATAACCCCAAAACCTTCTTCACGGCACCCGTAACACTAGAACCACTCAGCCGTCTGGATTTCCCCGTATCTTCGGTGGGAGGAGGCTTATTTCCTCCAAACCTTTTTTTCACGGGTACGCCTTGGGCGACCGTTGATTTTGGTGGCCATTCACCATCCGCCTTCCAGCCCTGGACGAGGGCCTTGGTAACATCTGAGAGGTTTATTGGTATGGCCGGTGTTAGCGATTGGATGACGACTTTGCTGTAGATGGATGGGTATATGGAGGGCTTTATAGAGGCGCGAACGGGATTTGTGATTGGGAGGAGAGGTTTCACAACGGGGATTAGTGGTTCTTCAGAATCTGGAACACGCGGGTGGTTGGGGCTAAAGTTGACGTTGTTGTAGGTATTGATGGGCGAGGCGGCTCCGTTGATGCCCATATTGCCTAGTGAATCGGGAGGCGAACTTATCCGAGCATTTGCTATCTGCATATCTCTGCTTGAGGAGGAAGATAGTGGTTGCGATGAAGCACCACCTTGCTCAGTAGGTTCCATAGAAGCCATCTCCACATCCTCGCTCTCTTCATTGGTACAGCTCCCAGCACCACTCGCCTCACTGCTCCCTGTGGCACCCATAATGGATCCATTCCTCTGACTCCCCGCTGCCGCCTTGGGCAACCTGGCCCCCGTCCACGCATCCCGCCTCTCTATCCATATCCTCAACCCTTCATTCCACGCTGCTTCTTCCTCCACAACCTTCCTCCGCTTTCTTTTTCTTTCCAAAACACTCTCCTGCACCGCGCCCGGGGACTCAAACCTGTAAGGGTCTCTCATCCTAGGTGAAGCTGAAAGTAAATTAAAAGGTCCTGAACCTATTCCCGCAAATAGCCCCACACCTCCCCCGCTCTCCGAACAAGAGCTATCCTGTTCCCGCTCCCGCCATTCCCGTACCTCGCGCGCATGTACTTGTACTCCTCCATCCGAAGTGTCGCACTGAATAGATGATTGCGGTTGTAATGGCATGCACACGTGCTTGAGCTCCGACTTGGGAGTAGGAGTAGCAGATTGGTATTCGTAGGACCAGTCATCCCGAATTGTTTCGAGGAGGTAACGTTTTGCAGATTTTATGGCTTCATCACGCGTTTCAGGCGCTTTTTCCGCTGCTCTGTCTGCGCCACTGCTGGGGTTGGGGTGGGGTTTGCGATGTAACGAGGCGAAGACGGAAGCACGAGGTTGAGAAGGGGATTCCTCTGATTTTAACAGGTCCATTTGTCCCCTGTTTTTCATTCTTTTATTTGTTTGACGGATGTCACGGGTGTCAAAGTCTCACTTGTTGAACCTGTTCCTGAGACATGGAGGCGAGGGTTGGGAGTTGTGTGTGGCCACGATGGTTGAAGCGCAGGATATTGAGAAGTTTCGTTTACGTTGTCGTTACTTCATTAAGTTTTGGTCGGTGCACTGGGGAATCCCCGAATCACTCTGGTAGATTCATTTCCTCAAATGTAAAATTCGAGCGTCTTCTGGCATATGGAAATTTCTGTTTTGATTGGTAAAGGTTTCATCCGCGTTTTCCCCGCAAAAAACCCGTAAAGGCTATCCTGCTCACATGACACGCCCCAGCGCCTCCCTGCATCAAACCTTTATGGCTGGCGAAGAATAAAACAGGACGTATGAAGGAAATAACACTATTCGTCTATTTTCTTTGGGCTCAAGAAAAATAAAATAAAAGTCAAACTAGAAGTACATGTCTATCATTAATTTTACAAAGAGGATTCTATATGTGTGCACCAGGAAATGAAACGCAACCAAAGCCGACTGACAACGTAAAACGAAATCAAACAAAAATTCCCAGTAAATCCGTGGTAATACCCATGGACGTATATGTCCCTAATTTCCCTGCCTGCCTTGGCGCACCTAATAATCAGTCTCTCACCCGTCCAGTCTCCGTGTTCTTCTGCGCCTCGCCAGGAGCTGCAAAACCCCATCCAGCGCTCTTCTTGCGCCGCCCCTTGCGGTCTCCGTATTTCTCGTCAAACTTCTTTATAGCGGAAAGAGACGACATATCCTCACTGATCGACGCGCTGATCTCCTCCATGGCACGCTCGAAGTGGGCTTTGGTGAGGGTTCGTCGTTCGGGATACTTGTAGGGCTCCTCGCCTGTGTGCTTGGCAGCGAGCACATTTTCCTCTCTGACGCATGCTAGAGCTGCTGCAACGCACATATTTTTCAGGTCCGAGCCGGAGTAGAGAGGCGTTCGGCTGGCTAGCTCGGCTAGATCCACTGCAGGATCCACTTGCTCTTCCTTGAGATGGATTTTCAGGATTGATAAACGATCTTGCTCGGTGGGCAAGTCAACTAGGAGGCGCCGGGGAAGTCGTCGGAGGACAGCGTCGTCAAGATCAAAGGGGCGATTCGTGGCTACCATGATGAAGGCGGAGAGCTCGTTCATGCCATCCCACTCTCGTAGGAATTGGTTTATTAGTTCTCGATGTGTTGTTCGAGTGCTGGCTGCAACTCGCGAACCAAAGATGGCATCTGCCTCGTCGATAAAAACAACGCAGGGACTGAGCTTCTTGGCTAACGTGAAGATGGCTTTCACATTCTTCTCCCCTTCTCCCACGTACATATCATACACTTCGGAGCCACTGACTTCGAGCACAGTGGCACCACTTTGCCGCGCGACGGCCTTGGCCAACATCGTTTTCCCTGTTCCTGGAGGGCCATAGAGTAGTAACCCAGGGATTTTGTCGGTAGAAAGGACACCGTAAGTAAACGCATCGGGTCTGATAAGCGAGAGAGAAGTGAGCGTTTTGAGAGCCTCGATTGTATCTGGAGGTGCGTGGACATCGTCGAAAGTTGTGCGGATGCTTTCGGCATCGACGACGCCGTTAAGTAGCTTTTTTTCATGAGTGTTACATGTCTTCCGTAACTGCTTCAAGAGGCTTTCTCGGTTCGGTTCTGTTGCCGTAGCTTTCACCTTGGGATACCTCTCAGCGAGCCAGTCTCCCTTTGCGCGATCGCTTTTGTCCACAAGATCGATGCTGCGTTGTATGTGCTGAAGGTCGAGTTTTCCGGGGCCTTCTACACCACCCAACACAAGCGATACAACCCGGTGGACACGGTCAAAGGACCAATATCCATCATCAAGACCGGAGCTTGTGATGGCGGCAGTGTCCAGAGGCCAGGTTGGGCCCTGGAGGAGGCTTGTGTCTACTAGTTGCGGGTCGTTTAATCTAACCCTCAGCATATTCCGCAGGTGGCGCACGTTGATCTCAAGGGTTCTTCGCTTCATGTCTTCTGAAAATACCGTCTCCACCACCTGTGGGCTCATTGCCGGGGTAACAACAATTGTTCTGGCAAACTCGTCGTTGAAGTCTCTCTGCACAAGTTTGGGATACGACTTCCCAAGAGGATATTCCGGCTGCTTCCCGGAGACGGTGCCGATGATTATAACCCTCTGTCCTTCCCGTCTCTTAGACTGAACCGCTCTATGAAGAAGCGGAAGGAATATGGATCCGCTGCGGGTGTTTTGTATATCTTTGTAGTCTTGAATTTGAACGATAAGATCCGGTCGGGTTGTAGTAGTCAGGGTTGGTTCGGGGATGGGTTCGGGGACTGACTCGGGAACTGACTCAGATGCCTTCTGGCCTTCCGGCGTGGGTGGCGGTTTAGGTTGATGCTTGCAGGGAATGGAAAGGAGTTCATTGGCAATGCGTAGACATCTGAGCTCTTCTCTGGACGCTAAGTCTTCGCGCTGAGGGCGTGGAATAATCACCTTGGCCATACCTACGGAACCCCGACCCCCCAGGAGGTTTTGCAGAAAGTCCGAGCCACGGATACTTGTGAAAGGAATCGTTCGGGTGAATGAGGTCTCACGATCTTGTCTTCGGCTGGGTATAATGTCTGGATCCTCCTCTTCTGCTGAATGGTTTTCATCCTCGTCTCCCTCTTCCATTTCTTCCTCAAGTTCCTTAGGGTTTGAAGCTCTCCTTGACTGGTAAACTTCATACCCCATCGTTGTAATAGAGCTAGGGACTCCGGCCTCCGCTTGATCCTGTTCTGCGTAGAGTTCAGCAATATCTTGCGCGTTTAGCGTTATTAAATTGGTCTTGAGATTTGCCGCCAGCTTCTTAACAACAGCGTCGAGAAAGAAAACCCCCCCTTCTCCAGGATACTGCAGGACTAAATGCGATTTGGTCGCCGATGGTTCATCAATGTACCGAGACGCTGGTAAATTAAGTCCCGCCCTGGCAGATGCACATAACTCGTCCCAAACGGCTAGAGCTAGGCGGTAACGCGCGCCGGGGGTGGATGGACCTCCGGAACCACCATTCTCACCGCCCTCGCCGCCTTGAGCAAGTTTGTTCACCACTTCTTCTAGATCACGAGACAATGGCTCCAGCTCCACGTCGTGGTTTGTTGGTACCGCAATCTGAACAGCGATATCTTGAGCTACCACGTTCCGCTCACGGAACCAATCCGGAACGATAGCGACGTTACGTGTTTGTTCTCGAGGTTTCCTATTCCTTGTGGCGCGGCGAACAGCGGAGCCATAGGGACCCTGTGGTTTCCTAGACGGTGCTGATGGCACTTCAGGCTTTACCGTCTCCGCATTCTCTTTTGTTGAGGTCTGGCCTTGGGGGTCTTCATGCGTGTTGGAGGTATTGTTACTAAGGGTAGGGTCGATGGAAGGCGGAGGGTCGTTAGGGTTAAAGCGGGAGGGCGAGGAGGCATGAAAAGTGCGAGCAACATAGGGGAGCCTTCGACGACCAATAATCCGGCATGGCGCCCTCAGATATGCCTGATGGACTGACAGCAGCCGGCATTGAATAGAGGAATGCATGCAGGGCTGAATTTTGAGCCGCTGCCACCGGGTCTAGCGGTAGTGAAGGAAAAAAGGAACGTCCAGAAACATGCGAGCTCGTGTTGGAAGCAGCACGAGACGGATAATTGATGACGATGCCTGGGTGGGTTGGGTGTTTTCAATCTCTCCTGAATATATCGAGGATTTTCGCCTGGCGCCGGCGGTGATAAACTTGGATATTTTTTGATACTGCAGCTGACTAAGCTTCTACAGCATCCAAGGACGGAAAATAGTTAGTCCGACAGTGCGCAGACATAATCCGCATTCGGTCAACCTGGGAATTGGAACGCGCTTCATCGTATCCACGTTCATGCCGTGGCATGGATTCAGGCTTCTTTGGATTGCCTATTCTTAGATGAATCGATGAGGGCACAGGGCACCTTTGTGCTGTGTCGCTCCAAAGAAGAAGAAAAATGACACCGGAGATGGCATCTTAAGCTTGCCCCTGGCTGCGGTTCAGCGCTTCCCACTAGCTTAAATGTGCTCCTCGAGTCCTCATTAACCCTACAATCAACCTCATCTCCTCTGCCTGTCTTCTTTCATAAGCGCAGTCGGGATGACGGCGTTGATTTTTTTGTTCACTGTTTTCTGCATGTGGAACCCTTCCAACCGTTGCTTGAATACGGGGCGAAATCGCCTTGGGTCGTATATTTCGCTATCACCCGCCAAGGACAAGCCCTGAGAGGAGGCTCCGTCGCAGACTAGTGCGGTGTGAATACGAAAAACACGGGCTCCTTTTTTGCAGGTTGTTTTGGGGGGACGCCTGATAAAGTGGAATTCCCCCCATTTTGACTCGGCTCAATCGCCAGCTTCCCGATGAAAATATTTGCCATCAAGTTGCAATTCCTGATTCGATACGCCCTCCCAACAATGATACCTTAGGGTTACCGCTTCAAATCGTCCAAATTAACGGAGAAAGGTCATTCTTCTTCCATCGCCAGAAACCTTTGGGCAATTTTATTGAGGTCGGCGTGCTGGAAGAGGCCCGTTGACCCCCGTCCACGTCCAGTGCCCTTTTGATCAACCTCCCAAGCCGCATTTGCACAGCGCTGCCTCCTTGCAGCTGCCTATCTTTCCCAATGAAATCTCTACTTCTTTTCACTTTCAATATCTTCCTCTTGGTCGGTGTGTCTCATGCGTGGACCTTGCTTTGGCATGATGTAGACAATGACGAACATTTGCATTCGGGCAAAACTACAAAAGGATGCACCAAGATCGATATGTCAAAAGGGAAGCAGTACAAATTTGATCCTCAAGGCAGTGAATTTTGCGTTCATATGTTCGCCGACGATGAGTGCGAGGACAAAAACGGCTGGTCGTGTCTGGTCTGGGGTCCCAGGAACTTAGGCCAGCCGTGGGTGAGGGGGTATATCATCAACACGATCGACGGCCATGGTAACAACAGGGCGTCGAAGCGGCCGCCGTCGGCGACGACGACCACATCAAAGAAAAATGACCCGACAGCAACGGATAGCAAGTCCTCAAAAAAGCCTGAACCAACTGCCAATGAGACCTCTACCTCAAGAAAGACTGAACAGACTGCGACAACTGCCGAACCGACAACGCTCTCAACCCAGGGTAGTCCCACAGTGCAGGGGACTGATGGGACCACCGGTCCGTCACCAACAGATCAAGGGGACCCAGAACCAGCATCGCCGGGGCCGCCAGAGGGAGGCTCATCAATGTCCGGCGGAGCAATTGCCGGAACAGCGATTGGGGTGTGCGCAGGTGTCGGCGTCCTAGCCGCCTTTGGATTCCTAGCCTACCGTCGACGTCGAACAAAGACAGATGCCGCACCGCCATTTAGCAGTTATGATAATTCCCTGCCCCCACCACCTCCAGAAAAACAGGCGCCATTCGCGCCGACGCAAAACTACGAATACCACCCGAGTCCCAGTGAGCTTGATTCCAAACCAACATCGCCAGACGGCTACCCGCCGCCACCCCCCTTTTCTGTTCTGGAAAAGGATGCGGGCAGTCACTCTAACTGGGCCCACGTGGCGGAGTTGCCCGGTAATTCTTCCGCTCCTATAGCAGAGCTGTCCGCATCACCGCCGGCTGGGCGATATTGATTAGGTTTTAAGGAACATATAGACGGGATGGGAATATCCTTGAGAGCTTGAGAGCTTGAGAGCGTACAGATTTCACTGATTGCATTGCGTTCCTCCCTTTTTTTCTTTGTTATTTTTTTAGCCTTACTGTATATAGCTTCTTGAATATCTGATATTCAACGTGAATCTTCATAATGAGATCTAATTGTGCCTATCTATCTCGACACACGACCTACTTTCAATCCCAATGCTTTACTTTGCATATCCAAAGAGTCTTCTATCCTTTTTCAGGCCGCCTTTTCCACAGCCTCGAAATATATAGAATTTCCGCCAAAGTAGATATATCCAGGAAATAGCGATCCAAACATTTGCCCATAGCCCGACGAACATACGAGCGTGAACACGAAATTACAGTAGGTAGTGATTGATTAACAGAAGCGAATTACTAGAATTTCTCGAGAACACAATTGATTTGATGTGATAAAAAAATTTCACGACTTGAAACAGGGAGTATTTGAAAAATGATCTCTTCGATGAAAACTATGAACAAAAAACATATTGGTGTGCGAAATAAGCTATATATGATTTATAAGGCAAAATATATATTTCAATCGCGGGAGAACCGCTGACAATTGCATGTTGATCCTGCCTATATCCAGTGATTACCCCCTTTGAGCCTTCGAGAGTGTATGTGAAAAATATCAAGGCTGGCATTTAGCCAATGCGAAATTAAATATATGCCTAAGACGAATTGTGTACGTTAGCCAATTTGATAAGAGAAATAATTGGGTAATGCAAAAACAATTGTAGATTGGTATAAAAATCAGACATCCAAGGTTAGGCAATAATTGTCCGCTCAACGACACGTCGACTTAATAGGTTCATGCGACGGCTAGCGTGGAAACTGCGAATGTAGGAAAAAATTTCATCATGAGAGGTAGGGGCAAGAAAGGTGTGAAATGAGGGGAGAATTTTCAACTTACGTTAGACTCCTTAAGGCTTCTATTGGGAGAGGAAAAAAAAGAAACCCTGTGGTTAGTTGAAAGCACCTGAAAATTTCAATGTGAATCCTATAAACAGCCGCTTCATTAGCATCAAGTCCAACAGCTATTTTGTTAAGTGCAAATATGACAGTGTGAACTGTAGATGTAATCAGACAAAAAGTACTGGCAAGTAGCAGACCAACCGGAGAGGGAAGGTCCGAAAGTTTCTTCAAGGTCGACTCAGGGTATGAAAGAAGTATTGAGAAGGGTTGTCATCCTAGAGAGGCTTGGAGAAAGGGATGGGGGAGGTGAGAGCTGTACTGACCATCAATCATTGGCTACAAGCCAGAACACGGGTTCCGTGTTGAATACATTAGCAGAGCATCAATAAAGTGCTGTGAGACATCATCATAATTCTCATACGCATAACAGCATGGTTTTGTCCGTGGTGAGAATATCAGCATTATTGGAGAGTGGTGAAGAAGATGATGTGCGGGAGAAGAAAAAAAAAACAAGTCGTGGAGCCGGGACGAGATTAAATATCGGAACGGAAAATCCGCTGATCCGCTAATTTAAGCGACAAGCTGCTGACTCAGAACAAAGAGCCGCAGCCTGAGGTGCACGTGACGGGGCTAACCTATATCGGGGCTAGCGGAGACTGTCACAACGCCCCGTCCATTTCCACTTGGGGGAACATGAAGTCTCAACATGCGCCCATCCCGACGCCTGGCACATCGCTCTCCCAGCTCTTTTCAAACGCTTCCTGTGGACACGGCGAGCTTTGATCCTGTGCGCCGCTGGATGGTCACCTCACGCTGGTGACCGGACTGTGCAAGGTAGGCCTGCTCTCCTCTGCCCGGCCCCCACCCCTCCAACCTACGTCGTAGCAGTCCTATTTTGCTCCCTGCACGCAGTCATCGCTATCCCGCTGCTGACTGATATCTTAGATACGATTCTTGACCTGAAGGCGGAGGCTGCGAGAGTATCCCTTCTCATGATCGAAATTGCGCGAATTCTCGACGATCGACCGACAAACCGTGGCGTGCTAGTCGCGTCCTAAGTCGGAAACCTTATACCAACTGCACGGCGTTCAGTGTGGTCAATTTCTTCAACATCACTTCTAATCAAGCCTTAATCCAGCAGAATTATAGAGTTGATCTTTTTCGGGGTCCCGAACTCGGCGACTTCTTCCGCCGGCGATGATGATGGCGCAGTCGTTTCCTGCCCATCAAGTCGGCATGGCTCACCATCCGGTGATGCCTCCCGGCCATCCCATG
>LDEV01003004.1:0-29841 GCA_001014755.1 Blastomyces silverae
TTCCTGCTTTGGCGCCTGCGCGATCGTAGCGGTGACATGGGTATATGGCACCTTCTTCGGTGCCGACGAGGAAAAAGGTTGGGTCTGATTGGGGGAATGTCATTGTTGTGGGCGCGAGGTCTTCGGTTTTGGACGGAGGTGGGGTGGTGAGTTCGAGGTATTCTTGGGGTTGGGAGAGCATGTCGACTGTCCAGCCGCAGACGACGCCGTCCGTCGAGGCGGTGATGATGTTATGGGCATTTTGGGTGCCGACGATGGAGATGTTGTACACCGGATGGGTGTGGCCGGAGCCGGTTAAGGGGGTTTTCTGGACGGGGGCGCCGCCCCCTGCCCGCGATGATCTGGTGTCCCATAATAGGACTTGACCAGAGTAGGAACCGCCTACGATGAGGTTTGGGTGGAATGGGGAGAATTTCGCAGTCAGGATGTCGGACATTGAGTGGAAGACGTATTCCGGTCTGGTTTGGAGATGGAGATTCCAGACTTGTACTATGCCATTGGGATCGTGGGGGGCGGTGACGTTATTTGTGTACGAAGCTAGTACCAGTTCAGGGAACTAAACAGCAAGATAGTTTAGTAGTAGCCCCCTTCTACAGCTCCTGGAATATATAAAATGGTCAGGCCTCACCTTTGGAGAAAAGTCGATATCACTGATCATGCGCTTCTTGCTCCATCGTTCATCATAAAACTGGACAAGCTCCTCTATGCCTCTTCGTTTCTTACTATTGCCATACTCGTCGTTCTCGTCGGCGCCGTTTGCACCAACTCCACCTAACGCATAGTCTGTTAGGACGTCATATTGCTCACCCAACGCCCTTTCTATGACTCTGCTGGACTTATCCACGAAGTCCAGGAAATCATTGGATGAGGTGACCGCATTGAGTTCGTCACTCGTAAGCGTCCGTAAGGGATATCTTATATCTGTTGATTGCTGTGCAGTTACTTCGCCCGCCATTTCTTTTGCAGATAGTACCTCCTCCTCAATCTCCTTTCGGAGCCTCTCCCGTATCTCCTCATCACGTTCACGCTGCTGTCTCCGACTCAACCGTTTATTTGCGCGTGATGTTGTGGGAGAGCCATCATCTTCCGAGCCAGAATGGCCATCTACCGACCGGCTTCTAGGTTCTGTCCATGAGTCTGTCTGGACACCTTTGCTGTATGTGACGACCTCTGGCTTGGGTGGTGGGACGGCTTCAGGGGTGGGGAGTTCAGCAGCGGGAAAAGGCGTGGTTTGCGTTGCAATTGATAAAGATACAGGTCTAGTTGGAGGAGTCACTGATTCGAGAATTTCTCCGCTCAGTTGGCCGGCACTGAGGACGGAATTGGGTCTACTGCCTCGACCCCTGGGTGATTCTACCCCGTCTCTTAAGGCTGCGGATGAAGGCCGATCAACCAGCCGAGAAATTAAACTATTGAGCTCTGCTCTGCTGTCTGAACGGCCGGGGGTCGGAGCTAGAATCTGCTAAATGGATTACGTATCAGCACACAGTAAATGCGACGAGCTGAGAAGCTCAGGAGCTTGTTCACCTCCGATCCTCCTTCTCCAATGCTCTGCCTGTTCTGCGAGAACTCCTTTTGTCGCAATTCGCGCTGTCGCCTGAGCTCAGCAAGTTTAGCCTTCTTGGCCAGAATCTCATCTTTCCGTTGCTGCATTGTCATATATCCGTGCCCTGCGACTGGCACTGTATATGTGCTAGTGACGATGTGGATAGTTGTTTACAGTATTATTTACTTCTCTGTTGCTCCCTGGTTTATATCGCTGGTTGGACACGGCGCGGCACCGCCTTAGTCAGCAGCCCTGATAAACCACGCTTAGTCAACTCCGGGAACTTTCTGACCCCCAAAGCCGGCTCTGATCATCTCTTTTGACTCGCTATCAACATCGTTGCCGGAAGCCATTGATTGCCCGCAAACTGTCCTGCAACTTTAGAGACTGACGTTCATTGCGAGAGCAGTCTTTTTTGTCTCTTTTCTTCTCCTGTAGCTGGGCCCGCACAATACAATCGCCATGGCTACTTCGCAAGGTGTCAACGTATGTCCAGCTTTTTCCATGAAAAATTTCACTATCCGGGTTCCCCCTCCGCCCCGATATGCGAGTCGATGAGATAAACTTGAGCCCAGTGCTAATCAGAGATACGCGTTTTTAGGTACTACGCTACTCCGCCCTTTTTGCTGGCGTTTTCTACGGTCTCTACCACCAATCGTCCCTCACTTCACAAGCCAAACAGGCGCAGATAGATCGCGAATACAGCCGCAAAGAATCATTGATCGAGCAAGCGCGGGCAGAATATGCAAAGAAGAATGCGCCAACAGAAACCAAGACAACGAGCAGTGGAGGTACGTTGAATGATTTCTAAGAAAGCTCTGGCTAGGGTGGAGTATCCACTTTTGACACATGTTTTTCTCTGTTTTGGTACGATGCTTGCCATTTCGTAGACTGTGGCTAACAGATAATTATAAATAGTTATAACCGATCCGGAAGATAAGAGATTCGACCTCGAAGCGTTCATAAATATGAAAGCTGCCGAAATGGCGAAATAATGAACGAAAAAGATCGGAGGCGGAGGCGGAGGCGGACGACTGATGAGGGAGACATTAGCGACGAGATGGCTCGGTGAAAGGTACTTGCTCCGCGGTACTCGACAGCGAAAGAGAGTATCTCAAACTCCTAAAAAATGATCAACAAATAAAAAGGACATGAGGGAGCGTCCTATATATCCGAGAGAGCATCTGGTTGGAGAACATCCTTTTGTATTATTTATACCGTGTAACCAAGTTCCATATCTCCTGTGTGCAAAAAGCGAGAAAAAAGACATTCCTCGATTTTCTATTTCATTTTGTACATATCCTAGATGGCGTCTTAAAGTTCTATTCAGTTTTTTGAGAATCCACGAATCTTTGACCTTTTCCGAATATAAAACGCCGTAGAGCCAAGCGCGTCCCGTCTGGAGGAAGGGGAATGGAAATATGTGGACTACCATTAATGGGTAAGAGGAAGAATGGCGAAATTCGAGAGGGTTCATCTTCGGCAAACGCGGTTTGGTTACTGGTCTCTACGTGATGGAACCTATATGTTCATTCTGCCTTGCAGAATATCACCGCACCTCCACCGGCACAGTACCCATAGTCCCCTCGCTTCTCGTTTCCTACTGCCCATCTCTCGACCATCGTTTTCTCGTTTTTCGTTTCTCGTCTCTCATTACAATCATCTGAACCTCTTCGGGGGATAGTTATCTCTCAATCGCCATGACTTCTTAGTTGTGCCGCCAGCTGCCCGATTGCCGCTCCTCCCGAACCAGTTACCTTCGGCACCTGAATCGTCACCTTCGGAGAGAATAACTTCGATTCCGCATCCCATTCCCAGCCTTTCCCCGTGAGCAGCGCAACCAGCTCTGGGCCTGTGCTATCCGCACTATCACTCATTGTATCTTCTCCTATGGAATCAAGACCTAGATAGAGAGCAGCCGTCGACGGCCGGATTGATCCGTAGGCGAGACTGATATCTTGGAAGGTTTTATTTTGGAAGAAAACTGTGTACAACAATTAATCGACGGAACACATGGGCAGGCGGATTGTTTCTTTATACGTACGTTGGTATTGTTGAACTAGATGCTTAATGCTTTGTGGCCATTGGGTCGTTCTGATGACGCGGTATATGTTCTCGTAGTTCTTGTTCCATACTGCTCGAAGGAGGGATAAGGCGCTTTGTATTGTAGCGTCCGCTTTCACAAGGCTCTCGGGTATCCTACGCGTCAGCATATGTGCTTCGTTACTGCAGAGGAACGATTAGTCAAGAGCGGTAGAAGTAGGGATGTTTTGTTTGATCTCCGCAAACCCACATTTGATCCTCAAGGAGGAGGGCGAATAGGTAGGAGGAATAGTATGTGCTTAGGAATCCTGTGTCGCTGGCCATATGAGTATCTCCAAACGATAAACTGACATCTCCTTCGAGCTCCATAAGCTTTTGTAGAAGAACCGCTGATGGTGGGGCGGTTGCGAGCAACTGGGCGATATCCGCCAGGGACACCATCTTGAATAGTACAGATTCGCCTGCTAATTAATCACTTAAAATTCACCACAAAGAAAGAAACAAAGCAAGGGGTAATGAGTATTAAGTAGCTAATTAATGAGGAGAATAACTGGGAAGACGCGGTGGAAGTTGGATGATGTAAAGAGCAGTAGCTTGATATGGCGGGGAAGGCGGCGCGTTCAAGGTTCCCGCAGAGCCTCAGGCCGCAACGTGATGCCAAGACCGGAGAGAACACCTTGCGGCGCGGAGAGCTTCAACACCCAACCTACTATATATACTCATTCAATACAACTCGACACAACAACAAAGGCGACAAATTCTGCCCTAGCCAATCTTGTTGTGTCTCTTTGCAATTTAGGCCAGTATGGCCACCGTTGCAATTGAGCCCGTTCTGAAGGGCGCTGCCTCAAGCAACTCTCGAGGCCTGCTGCGTGTTACCATTCTGGTGCTCATCGCCGCCGCTGCTGTTTCCAGCCGACTCTTTAGCGTCATAAGTAAGATAACAATACCCTCTTTTTGTGCTTAGATTATACGTGTAATTCGAAGTAGTATGCATTGATGCTAACCCATTGTGTTGAATGTAGGATTTGAGAGTATAATACACGAGTGTATGTTGCGTGGCTGCTTGGACTACCACTCCCGCCCCCAATATAAGCCCCCGCCGGTCGAGCTATTCGTTCCTATCCGTTCAAAAGGAGTACATACTGATGCTACGTCTACGCTATAGTCGACCCTTGGTTCAATTTTAGAGCAACTAAATATCTTGTGAAGCATGGCTTTTACAGCTTCTGGGACTGGTTCGATGACCGTAAGGCAGCCCCCTAAACAAGCTATACCTGAGGGCTATAACTCCGCTGGACCGCAACGAGCAAAACCTAAATAATGTGTATTTTGTGATTAGGGACATGGCACCCCCTTGGGCGTGTTACAGGTGGTACTTTATACCCTGGTTTGATGGTTACCAGCGGTATCATTTATCATATTCTTCGGTTCCTCTCGATTCCAATTGATATTCGAAACATCTGCGTGATGCTTGCTCCCGGCTTCTCTGGCTTGACGGCTGTAGCCATGTATCTTCTTACTTGCGAAATGTCTCCGTCACCATCAGCTGGGCTTCTTGCTGCAGCTTTCATGGGCATTGTCCCAGGTTACATTTCTCGCTCCGTCGCTGGTAGTTACGACAATGAAGCTATTGCGATCTTCCTTCTCGTCTTTACCTTTTTCCTCTGGATTAAGGCAGTGAAGAACGGATCAATTATGTGGGGTGTTCTGACGGCTTTATTTTATGGATACATGGTATCTGCCTGGGGCGGATATGTCTTCATCACCAATTTGATTCCCCTTCACGTCTTTGTACTCATCTGTATGGGCCGATACAGTTCGCGCCTTTATATCAGCTACACCACCTGGTATGCCCTGGGGACTTTGGCCAGCATGCAAATCCCCTTTGTCGGATTCCTGCCTATTCGAAGCAGTGATCACATGTCGGCATTAGGTATGTTCTTTATGGTTTAAGATAGATTCTAAGGAGCAAAGCTGATCCCTTGTAGGAATCTTCGGCCTCATCCAGGTGGTGGCATTTGTAGAGTTCCTTCGCAGTCAGGTACCAGGGAAACAATTCCAAACTCTACTAACGAGCTTGGTATTGTTCATCTTCGGCGTCTCCCTCCTTGGCCTTGTTCTTCTCACCGTTTCGGGTGTCATTGCTCCCTGGAGTGGCCGGTTCTACTCTCTTTGGGATACCGGCTATGCTAAAATTCATATCCCGATTATTGCCTCCGTTTCTGAGCATCAGCCAACAGCTTGGCCTGCATTCTTCTTCGACCTTAACATGTTAATCTGGCTCTTCCCAGCCGGGGTATATTTGTGCTTCCGCCAACTAAAGGACGAGCACGTGTTCGTTATTATCTATGCCGTTCTCGCGAGCTACTTCGCCGGTGTAATGGTGCGATTGATGCTTACCCTTACACCCATTGTCTGCGTAGCAGCCGCAATGGTTCTGTCGCACATCCTCGATACCTACCTCCTTGCCTCTCCACCAGAGCCGGATGACAGTGACAAGCCATCCCAAGGCGGCCTCCGTTCTGCACGGAAGCAGGTTGTGGGCATTTACTCCAAGCTTTCAAAGGGATTGATATCTACCTCCGTCGCTGTCTACCTTCTCTTGTTTGTGGCTCATTGTACTTGGGTGACGTCAAACGCGTACTCATCCCCCTCTGTCGTTCTGGCAAGCAAATTACCAGACGGAAGTCAATTCATCATTGACGACTACCGTGAAGCCTACTACTGGCTGCGCCAAAATACCCCGGAAAACGCTAAGATCATGTCGTGGTGGGATTATGGCTATCAAATTGGCGGCATGGCTGATCGCCCTACTCTTGTCGATAACAATACATGGAATAACACCCATATTGCAACTGTCGGCAAAGCAATGAGCTCGCGCGAGGAAGTCAGCTATCCCATCCTCCGGCAACACGATGTTGATTACGTGTTGGTCGTCTTTGGTGGATTGCTAGGATACTCTGGCGATGATCTCAATAAGTTCCTATGGATGGTTCGAATTGCCGAAGGCATTTGGCCAGACGAAGTGAAGGAACGTGATTTCTTCACTGCCAGAGGCGAATACCGCGTCGATGACGAAGCGACCCCAACCATGCGGAACAGTCTAATGTGGGTTTCTTTTTTCCACCCTTTTCCTGACAGTTTAAACGGCCGCAGGCCATCTACCCTCTCCGTTTTTATTTTTATATTTCTTCGCAATTCATCCCACTAACAAACCCGCCTATCTAGGTATAAAATGTCTTATTACAACTTTAACGCGCTCTTCCCTGGGGGCCAAGCGGCAGATCGTGTACGTGGTGTGCGTCTTCCAGCTCAAGGGCCCCAGTTGACTACGCTCGACGAAGCTTTCACCAGCGAAAACTGGATCATCAGAATCTACAAGGTCAAGGACCTTGATAACGTTGGGCGAGACCATAACAGCGCCGCCGCGTTCGACAAAGGCCACAAGAAGAAGAAAGCACCGAAGAAGCGGGGGCCAAGGGTTTTGAGAACCGAATAGATATTCTCCCTTTTGGTCTTGCCTTCTCTTTATTCCTTGTCTTCTGTTCTTTTTTTCCTGGTCTTGTTTTTCCTGGTCTTGTTTTACATTGTTATTTTCTCTTCAAATTTGTCGTTTTTAGTTCTACATCTGTGAAATGTGCATCCGGGTTCTCTTTTCCTTCTTTTTGTGACATCTTTTTCCTTCCCACGACGTCAGAAATTGCCCAGAGGCACCCTTTTCTTTCATTGTTACGAGTTCAAAAGCCGTAAGATAAATGGGGTAAGGATTTCGTTTTTGTCCCTTTATTTCAGTTTTTAAAAGAGGTTCAACGCGATGGTTGGCGGTTTTGCCAACGAAATTGGCCGGCTATAAATTGTGGTATAGATTTGTTTTGCACATTCCCTACTTCCTGAGAGGAGCTCCGACGGAACATTCTTGTTAACTTTTATTTATTACTGTTTATCACTAATTATTTAGTTTACCTATTCATTTGATTTCTTCCAAATGGATGAGGCTTGATCTGTTATGCTTCTACATTTTAGAAATGATTTACATGCTTTATGCAACAAATGTCGGCCTTTCTCTTAAGGCCAATACCGCACCGGGCAACCGTTTACAAGGTTGACACGACCGAGGCAACTTTGGGTATGCTATTGATGTTTTTTCTTTTTTTTTTTGATGTATTGCAATACGAAAGCCGAGAAGAGCCTATAGCAAATGTGCTTTAAATTACTAGGAAGTGGTTTAAAGAGCTCTGTCTAGGATCATAAATACGTACTGGCAGCATCTAATTGGGCATGATTCCCCGTCTTTGTTTTGTCCCTTTCTCGCAAGCTTCTCTCAGGCGCTAACGTTCAAACGACTAAAGGTATTCTCATGCATGGAATGGTGATTGGGTCAAGATTTGCTCAACAATGATGCGCCACCACCACTGCCAATGCTCTGCTTTTTTGCAAGGCAAACGAACTAAGTGCTGAATACGAGGGCGTATGTATGTCATGTACACCCAGTTATTAGCGTTGTGCGGGGCAGTTTCCTGGGATTGCCGTGCCTATGAGTAAAACGACTATTTGCCTGCAGAAGCCATTATGAATATCCAGGCGCAGCCTGTCTCCGATGAAAAGCTTGCCTCGATATTTACCGCCAATCATCCAAATTTGTTGGATAGAAACCAACTTGAGATTTGACGTTTTTCTTGTGAACGGTGTCAGTGTCTCTCCGAATCCAAGTCCAACTGATTCGTTCACCAGCAGACATCCTCACCATGGATCTACGAAAGCTTTTCCGCAAGGAGAAATCTGCGGAGAGTGTTAGAATTGGTGAGTAGCTTTAATAATGAGATGGATCATTCGATTCTGCTATTGTATCTAATGAATGCCCTTGATCCTATTCATCTTGCCTACAGCCCCTCAATCAAGGGAATGCCCCTTATCTTTGCGGGTCGACCTTGGACTCATAACGTGGATGTGTTTTAAGCAGCTTACATTGTGCAGAACAGCCATATGTGCTACCCCCGAGCCAAATGCATGATATGAAGCCGATATCCTCCGGCCCGATACCACAGCCGCACGAGCGGCCACCTCTGCCAACGCCTCAGACAGACAGTGGCAGGCGCATCGTAAACCCGCAGTCATGTACTATGCATGAAAAGTACGATATATCCCTATTCGACATAACCCTAGTGCATCCAATCCAGTCAGCATTCATCACCTTCGATTCGGTCTCTGCTCCTCCTACGACAGAACCGGCCCGCACAGAATTCTTCCAAAATCATATCATTCAGCAGATCAATTGGTATCCCTGGACATGCGACGTGATGTCTAAAGATATGACCAACACCAAGGTGAAAGACGCTGGGGTGGAGATGATCATGCAATCGAGGTTTGCAGAAGCTGAAGCCATCATCACTCCTTTGTATCGCGAGGCTCAGAGGAAGCTAGGTTACATGCACCCCACGACCATCTACCGCATGAACAACCTCGGGGTTGCCCTGGGTGGCCAAGGCAAGTTTCGAGAAGCCGAAGCAATACTAAATGACACTGTCGGAATGAAGTTTTCGGAGATGGATCCCGCGCATTCTAGCACGCTAGGCAGCATGATGAACATCGTGCTCGCCTATAAGGGCCAGGGTAAGTGGCAGAGGGCTAATGAGGTGTTGAGCCAGATGATAAATATCAGAGCGGAGAGTGGGGGTATCGCGGACCCGGACTTTTTGGATTGGAATGATTATCTGGGTGTGGTGCTGGCGATCGAGCAGAAGTATGGTGAGGCAGAAGAAGTTCTGATGCGTTGCTATACAGCACGGCAGAAGAGCGGGCACGATCCTTACATCTTTTGCACGCAGTATACCTTGGAATGGGTTCAGAAGCAGAAGGCATCACAGCCTGCAAATGAAAACAAATCAGGTTGATTCAGTATTATCACACCGGCTAGCTCGTGGGCCCGCGGAAATTAAATAATGCCGGTGTCTACCACGCATCCTCTTTATCGTCTCTCCGTTCCCCCCCAGAATGTTCGCTTCGTCTGCATCAAGGAGTTTCGGAAGCGGCATGACCACTCCATTTAATATTCATACCTACGTCCTGCTCCTATATATGACTTTATTTGCCCTTTACTGGATACTTATGTTATGTTCTAGGCTTTTCTAATGATATTTTCTAGCCCTTTTCTCTTAGGGATTCTAAGTACTATTTTCACATTTTCTGCCTCAATTCCCCAGAGCAATAACTGCACTGTACCCCTTATGTCTAGTAACTTATTACTTTGATGTGAAACGAAAGGAACAGAGACCTTCATTTAATTGCACAGCTCAATCCAAACTCAGGAGAATCTGGCCGAGATAGCTCCATATTTGACTTTGACCAGGTTTCCCGCCCAATCGTAGCTATTCTTGTTGTCATTCCACGTCCAAATTACTTCGAAATCCTCATAATTGCATATCTACATGCATTTCCCTCTGTATATCCCTAGTCTAAGTGATAAATACATACAGCCAGCCATTTCACGGAATGAGATGTCCGTGAAGCGTTAATACAACGGGGAATAACACACAAAGTTGCGAGGCGAAAACAGCAGGCACCTTCCCCAGTTAAAAGTACATCATATTGTCTGGCGATGACGGTGCTTCAACCCGGTGCAGGGGTGGCAGCGGATGACGAAGCCCCTATATCATCCGAGGCTTTCATCTCCTGTTGCTGTGTGCCGCCCAGGATTGAGTTTGGCGTCGCTCCAGGCTCAGGTTTGAGGTGCTGGCTTCGAACATCGACGGTGCCGGCACCTGGCTCTGACTTTACACCGTTTGACGTGTTATCCCCCGCCACGGTAGTGGGATTGAGGTGAGCGCTTTGGCCTTGCTCAGTAGACGGTGTGGCGGTGGGTGGAGTTTGCGTCGACGTGGGGTTAAGTTTTGAAGTAGAGTCCTCTTGCTTTGGAAGTACATGGGGTCGCCACCTGAGGAGGATTTTTGTAACGAGGGGGCGTGCTTCTTCCACTATATAATTCGGCAAGGGTGGTTAGATATGTTGTGATAGGGGAAAAGGTTATTAAAGAAATGAGGTATGTGGGGGAGGAGGGGTTTTAGGTCTCTTCTTCTACCTTTTGTATAGAGGTCTTGGAGAGCATCTAAGCAAAGATTCCTCGCAGGAGGCCGCACGAGGACAAGGTAACTGTGGTTTTATTAGGATTAATCGATTCATATGTTGCAAGGGATACGGCATTTTACTTACTGAAGGGCCTGAACACATAGTGTGACACGTTCAGGGTCATTTGCTAACGTCGTCGTCTTTTGCACAAGCTTGGCGCTGAGCTCTGGTATCTCACTTAGAAACCTAATCAGGACCTTATCTCTCGCATCCAAATAAGGCAAGATGCCTTCTAGTAGCCTCATAACCCATTTGTCATAGTGTTTCGGGACGTTAACATCATGTTCACCCTTTCCCTCTGAGGCTGCATATTTCAGTCGTACTTGGTCATTGTACCACTCTTCGTTCATCCAAGCAATTGCGACGTTGATTCTAACACGAAAGTCTTCAAGGACATATCGATATAACATCTCCCTGATGCCGTCTGCCATGCTGATACGTTGGTTCGACAACGATGGGCGGCCCCCTTCAGTTTTAATAAGTTCATCCGTCTCATCTACCTCCAGGCCAGCCGAAGCTCGAGTCGCCAATCGAGTGAGCAGGACTAGCCAAGAGTCCCGATCAAATGAACTGGCAGCTAGTCTCCCGAACCCTGGCTTCTCGGAGCTTTTGAGTGCCTTTGACGGTTGCTCTAAGGTGGAAATCATGCTAAAAACCCTTTCAATTGCTCCCCTACCAATTGCAGCGGCCTCGGCCCCTGATAACGGCGGTGGCTGGGGGAGTACAAAAGGACCAAGGGCAACGAGATCTGGGTGGAATTCTTCGTTTTCAGCAGCGGAAGGTCCCGCTGGCGCTTGTGTCGCAGCCGGAATGTCCATTGGCTGATATTCTGGTTCATACTCATCTTCCTCTTCTACTCCTGTTGCTGCTGATGGAGCGGCAGGCTGCGAGGCCTGATGTTCGAAGATTTGTTTCTTGGATAATGTGAGGTAACGGGATCGAACGGCCTAGATATCAAAAACATCAGTCATATTTTCTCCTTGGAAACGATATATGATTCGAGGGATACGTACGCCAATAGCTTGATCTAACGCCTCAGGGTCAACTCGACTCAGGACTGGAACGGTGATTTTGACAATTAAATCCGCGGGGAGCTGCTTGACATCGAAGGATGTCAAACCCACATCATCGGTCAATGTGAAGAGCTGAGCAAAAGAATTGGGGCCAGGGGGCATGGGAGGGATCTTCAATTGAGGTGGAGTTTCGACACCAAGTCTTGCACGCTTTGCGCTGTCTACAAGATCAGTGGGCTCGGTCGGTAGCGCTCGCTTCTTCGATGCGTCCTCGAATATATCATTCCGCGACTGCGCCAATCGTTCCAAATATTGCTGTATACGGCTTGCCAGAGGATGATTTGGGTTCCTAAAAGCACAGATTAGAAACTAGTTACGATGTTACATAGCCTAACTACATACCTCTTCATTATATTGATGAGCAATGCTCTCGTGGTCCGTTCCATGGACTTGATATTTACTCGAATTGTAGGAGTCATTGGCGCGTTCGCTTGTTTAAGAGGGTTGAAATTAAAAATCGCATTTACAATCTTACTTGAAATGGACTGTCGAGTGCGTATCAGAATAGGAAGGCAATTTAGCGTCGCGTTGACCAAGATAGGATCACTATACTTGTTAGTAGGATGCTGGCTTATCTTACTACCAGTACAAACGCATTCGGATACACACCTCGAATTTTCATAGAAAACGTTGAGTAGCCTATCTAGCAAGCCAGAAGCTTCCGCTTCGAGATTAGGTAGTGGTATAAGCGGATGATTTCTCGGTACAATTGATAGGGAGGTTTCATTTTGTTCAGGACGCTGTAGCTCTGCTTAGTATCTCTGGACCATACAAAATTGTATCATGCCATACATACCCTTGGATCTGAGATCACGCCAGCAGTTTGGACCTGCACCACCTTCTGGACGAATTTGATACAGCAAACCTTGATGTTATTTGGCGCAGCGTCCCATCGCTTTAAAATATTTTGCTTAATGCCTGTCATTTTCTCCCACAATGCAGATTCGTCGGGGTTATCAATGCTAGTAAAAAAAGAAGGCATGAAATCAGAACCCATACTACCATGATAATGAAAGAACTACTGCCTTGATAGTGAAAGTCGGCCATCTAGCCTCTCCCATACTACTTCGATGTCCAAACTTCCAATAACTTAGGGATTTAAGGGTTTGGGGGTGCCAAGGGTTTGACATACATAGTTCTAAACACCAATGGGTAAATACTCGCAGCAGTTTGAATCACACCCCTTACGACACTGGCATCCTCATCCGGGTTCTCCAACAGCTCCCACAATGTCTGTATCACCTGTGCACTCAGCTTCTGCTTCGGTTGTTGGGCCAGGGCGGGACTGGCAAAGGTCTCCGCTAGGAAATCGGCGCCCCATCTTCGTAGTTCTAAACGTGCTTTTGCGCCTATTATTGGAAGTATGCCCTGAACGATCTGAGGATATAAAGCCGCATCGCCAAGTACAACATTCCTAGCAGTGTCCAGCTGGGACATCTGCTCCACGAGATTGTCGAAAGGCAGAGCCATGGCGACTGTTGATCCCAGCAGCAGGCCCCAAGGCCACGAATGCTAAATCCGGGAGCGTTTTGTATACTAATTCTGACTGGAGAAATCTAGTAGTATTACTTTAGTAGGAGGCGTAGGAGACGAATTCTGGCTATCGACGGGGAGTGACCGTGGGCGACAGGGGAGGTGGAACTGAATGGCTATGCGACCTGGAGAAATGAGGACAACGTCGGAGAGGCTAAGAAGGGGAGCCTATTTACCACCGGCAATGAGCGAATAGCTAAAAAAGAAAAGCGAATGCTACATAGAGAAAATGAAGTAAAAGCTAGCTAGTTAGCCTTAATCGCTGAGCTGATAGCGATGACGAGCAATGTGTGTTGATTGAACTTCTTGTTTTGGAGCAAGTCGCGAAGTCTGAGAGCGATGAGGAAGCTCAGGAAGTGATAACGCTAGCCTATTTCGGCTTAGGGAGACGCGCGCCTAGAGCTTAGCCGCGACCAGCGTTGACGCTCAGCTTGATGATGCTTTTTCAGACGCATGAAGATAAGAAGAAGAAGTTGGTAAAGAAATTGAACGATTCACTTAGGGAAAGCAGTTATCTCTAACAGTTTCCTCTTGATACTAACCCAAGCTCAGATTTTCCCACAGGGAAGATCGATGGACAATGATCAATCACGTGATGCCAAGTTTTCCTCTCCTCTGCGGCTTTGATGCGGAGAAATCCTCGCCGCAGATCCCGGTGTCATTAATACATCTACGCGACAGACAACGATTGAAATCGACATTTTTCCACTCCGTCCCTCCTTGGAGAAGACAAAATTACTAGCACCTAGATAGATACTTCTCGCTATCATGACGATGTAAGTTTCCACCCTGGCGAATCTTATCCGGGCGGATCTTCCACTGAACGAAGTCGCAATTTAACTAACCCTTGCCTGCTCAAAACAGCTTCAAATCCTCTTACTACGATAAAGACTACAGAGCGGGTGCCGCCCTCATCCGCGCCCGACGGCCATATCTGATTAGAAATGCTGCTACTGGGATCGCATTGTTCGGCCTCTGTATAGGCGTTTGTACGCATTCCACCCCCTCCGTCTCCCCGCGGACTGTCTTGGCTTGGTCTAATCGTGATGCGCTTGTAGATGCTTTCACCATAAATGCTGTCGGACAAGATGATTTCTCGGACGTGCAACTTCCAGAAAAGAAACCGACCGACCCAGCCCCGGCGCAGGGGACGAAATAACTACGAATTCCCGCCTAGGTTGTAATATAATGCCCAACCCCTCACCCACCTATGCATGCCCCCCGTCGCCACCTACCCGGAGTTTATGGGGCTACTCGGCTACCTCCTCTCTGATATTCATTTCCAATGGCCTGGCGTTAAATGGGTTTTCTGATTTGTCGGGAAAAGAAATCAATATTGGAGTTGAATGATATTATCATTCTTGGATCACTGGGCAGAGGAGGAGTCTGAATGAATGCAGAATGAGAGTTAGAATGGGTCGACTATACGAACAGTACTATGGGACACTTGTCTGGGCGAGGATAGGAGAGAACCCTTTTCCATAACTTCCATTAGGCCAGACGAAGAGAGGGCTTGCCATTGCACGTTCCGCCACCTTACCCTTCCGATCGAAGTTTTGCGCCCGTCGAGAATCTCTGCTCTACTCTCTTCTTCTTCTTCCTTAGTTCTACAACCACTTTTTTTTCTCTTTTCTTTTTCTGTTTTTTCTCCTTCGTGTACAAATACTCTATTTCTTTCGTCTGGCATCGAAATTCTATCCTCATGCATATAGATATACCATATATTTCTCTACCATCAACGCGACCAAAATATGTGTACTCTACTCGCCTATTTGTCGCTCGGCCGCGGTAGCTCCTATGTATGTACATGTACCACCCTTCCCTTTTTCTGCGCTCTCGCCTCTAATTTCGCCCCCCAACGTTCAATCTCGCTGCCCGGACGAATACAGAAGCTCAAATGTGGACCTAGAAGCGAGAGCCATTACGCATTTTTAACCCGGCTTGTTTGGTATGGCAATGTAAACAGGGCACAAACCGTGAACCGCAGCCTAAAAACCCGCACAACTCACTGCTTCTTCCAGCCCGATGCAGGGTATTCTGGTTCACGATTACACGGAGCCCTCGTGGTGGTTAGCTAACTACAATCTTGATATCTACCAGGATTTCAGAAAGAGAGGCGCGGATATCCCGCCCAGACATCTCTTCGGTCAGTACCCGGGAAACTTTACGCTTCGCTCATTGCATGGCATATATCCAATCAGGGGGTTTCACACTGCACGCATTAAAAAAAGTACACGATGTATCTGTACAGTGTACAGTATGGATACTAACATCCTAAGCTATCTGGCAACAAGCATGCATAAAGGGAACGGAACGGGGTCTCTGAGTTCCCAACTCAAAAACTCTCTCCGAGGCATTGAGATGGGTGGGTATGAGACACAACTTCTCTGCTCCAGCGTTACTAAAAACATTCCCCTCTAGCAAAGTCAGTTAGTATAAATATTGGGGTATCTGCTCGTTCAAAGGGTCCTTTTTCACTCGTTCCAATGTCCAGGTTATCACCAGCTGCCAGCGATCTATATATTACTGGCTAACGATTGCTCGCAGGCAGGTGAGATGAATAACCCCTTAAATCTGCTGTTTAGTTAACTAACAATGACACAACTACCACGCTAGATTCGTCCGCGGGATCATTCATTCTTTCAATTTCTGAACCATTTCCATCTCACAACCCAAAAAACTATCCACTCGATCATGAAATTCTCGCTTAAAGCATTTGCCGGTACCTTGCTTGTCAGCACCCACACCACTGTAGAACTTGTCCTCGCATCCCCTCTCAACTTCGCAGGTAAGTGGGGGCAAAATAAACGACCCAACCCGGCAGGCATGGCATGTCCATTCACTTGGGTCCTCAGCTGAACAGATAACATAACAACTTATGGCAGATCGTCAGCCCGCCAGCCTCGTCTGCGCCTACAGGACATTCTGTCCGACTTCTCTGGCTGAGGGATGGTGTGTATCCTGGGATACAGGATTCGCCATGTGCGAGCAGAAAAATGGGAAGTATCCAACGGAGGAATTGAGGCGCTGCAAAGCCTGCGTGGAGAGCAATTGTGCGACGACAGGGTGTGACGAGGTCATGTGAGTCTTGAGAGAAGGGCTCGATATAAAGGGTGGTACTTATGCCCCGCCTCGGTATAGGTAGCCCAATTGAGAGGCGGAGGTCTGGATACTGGAGACGTCATTAATTGTTCTTCTGAAGCGTGGGTATGTCGTGATGTTGGCGGCGAATAAAGAATGGCAGTTGGAAACTCATTAGGGGGTGTATATTGCGCAACAAGCTGAAACTTCAGAGCAACTGTACTCCTTTGCACCGCTCTCTCTCTCTCTCGGTGTATTCCAAGCCCAGACGTGCACATTGCAGAATCACCATTTATCCTAATTTTTGTTCAGTGGTAGACTCTGCTTCTGGTCATCTGCCTATACAATTCGTTAGTGGAAATACAACCAGTGAAAATATGTGGGCCGCCAACAAGCATTTGTCCAAAACTCACCACCCTTTCTTTCAGTTACAACCTTGATCCAAGCACGTTCTCAGTCTCTGATGTAGGCGCTGTCAGGATAAGTGATTTCAACATTAAGATCTACCCATGCAACTCTTTCCGCGTCGCCAGGTATGATTAGAATGTTCTCAGAGTAAGAGTCACTGTGCTCACTCAAAGCTAAATGGATCTTTTGAATGCTTTTTGGCTGCTCGGGCCATTTTGCTCCAAGAATCGCTACTACCCTCCGTACCTACTACATAGGCTGGGTACCCCAGTACGACGGGCTAACAAACCATATACCTTCTTCATACATAGTGAAATCACGGACTCTCAGTTTCCGTCCGTCGCTCGTTCTGCCGGCTGCAAACACCCTTCAACATCCTGCACGAAAATGTTCCCATTCCCAACACTAATAAATAAAAGCCCCTTTGTTCAGTTAACGCCAGAGGCCGAGGCCCAACTAATGAAGAACTCTGTGGAAACCCTGATCTTGGTGCCTACGTCGGTAGCCGGGTACAGTACATGCAATGCCTTGATTCTTCCCCCGCATCAAATAAGCTCCGCAGATCCGTAGATCTTTTGGCAGGCAGAGTGGGTTTGCTGAAGGTGGCCACTGGTGAGTCGTGACTGGCTGATGTCTCGTTAAGGTTGGATAAAGTGCAGCCCTAACGTTTAGCCCTAACTTTGCCCTGAGGAGAGAGAATGTTGATCAAACCTTGAATCTTTCAAGATAGCACTCAGAGAAGTAGTTTCCTTCTCCCTTACACCGCAGAGTCGGTGGAGTTGTGAAGCGGGCAGAAATAGAAATAGAACTAGCCATATTTCAATATGGAAGAAGTCACGCAAAGCGCTCCATCAAAATGAAACCCAACTTAGTTGAACATGATGCAGTCACTGTCTGTCCAGATCGAGAAACAGCTTTTGGCAGCTTATGTTCGCATTTGCTGACAAAAACGAGGTATGTAAATGTCCCATCTCACCCTCCTCAGGCGCACATCGTTCTTATCCGGATCAAATTTTGCGAAAGATGTCGGTACCCTTGACGTCTCGACAATTCTCTCGAAGAGATTCGCCGGTTGAGTGATTTGCAATATTGTCCGGCCTAAATTTGGCCTAGAGGAGGGGAGGTGGGTGTGACCCCTTCGTAACTCGCCCAGTAATCATACCCTCCATCATCTGGCGAAGGACTCCCACAGAGCTGGAGAACAGGGGCGCATAGGCGCTATCGGGTCGGAGAGGGAAAAAAAGATGATATTATCTTTGTCCTCCTTCGCATTTCATCCCACCTGAAATCCCATGCATGCTCATCTTGTCATCTCGCCATTTTCATTTCATTCGCCATCAGGGAAGGTGAGGGTGTCACTCCATACACGTATGGAAGTTGCATGCAGGCTGGTTCGGGGCATATTTGCGCGTGGTATTTTTTTTTTTCTTTGTGCATACCTACATCCGAGGAGTCATACAGCATGCTTAATTAAACCTTGCTTTTAATCACCTTCACCAGGTAGCCAGAAACTCGACCAAATACCCGAAAAGCGTCCCTGGTTTGGGGGTGATTAGGATTTCTGGGAGGCATGCGTGGATGCGAACACCACCTAATAAATGGGCGTACGAAAGTATCCATTGATATGCTCTCTGCGATGTTAATTGCCGCCTTGATTGCAAAATGGATTCTCAAAAACGGAAACGGCCGGTGCCTAGGTTAAACAGCCTCCATTGTTGTTTCTATGGCATCCCCGTTCTCGGCGTTGAAGAAAGGGTATTTCCCCCATTCGCGCACTTGCTGGTTCGCGTGCCTTGGTCGCTACTCTTGCAGGTTGCACCTTTTCGGCGTGCGCCGAAAACTTCTGGACCGGGTGGGAAGGTAATGAAATATAAATGAACACCCGCCTTTTTCATAGAACGCAACGTGTCTATTCGAAGGTTGAGATGCCCAGCATTTTCCCAAGGTTTCTTCGTAAATCCTAATTATCATAATAAATTTCTTCGTGTATGCAGTATGGAGACAGACCGGAGTTTTCCTCGCCATTGGTATTTCTTCTCTGGTCCTTGATAGAGTTACCCACACTGTAGCATCCACTTCGATTAGTTTAGTTCGCTCCCTGTTTGTTAGCCTGTCGCTTGCTAGGCCCATGTCAGCCAAGGGCACCAAGGGCAGTCCACCTCTGCAGAATGACGATATCCGGTGTGCTCCCCGCGGAGTAACCACGCTTGAACGAAGGAGGGGATCCTGGAGATACACAGTAGTGACGGGGCCAAGAGAGCTGGTGGTTGAGGTGGTTGAGGTGGTCGTTGCTGGTTGGTTGGGGACTTGGAGGGCGTTTTTGTCATTTATTATATTCCCCCAAACCCGGCCCAGTCAGTCAGTCAGCGTGAGATGGATCATGGCTTCAACGATGGATGCGATCCTTCCCAGTTCCAGCTAAGGCGGTGGGACCGGGCCCGAGGAGCGGTAGTTAGAGAAAAACGACTCCGTAAACAAAAACAATTCGATTATTTAATTATCGTCCTTCAGCCGGTGTCAATAAACTATTTTGAGCCGCAATCCCAACTCTCCGGCCAACTTCCATATATAGTTAATATAACTACCTCAGTTCTATAGTTCGTTATCCAGGAATGGTAAACAATGCGCCCATAGAAAAAGAAAAGCGAAAAGCATACATAACCTCGTCGCAGTTCGCGAAATGAACGACCTTCATTCTCGCGACTGGACCCCATTCAAACCAACCTAGTCCAGTCTAGCAACAGTCGGGACCTGTCAGCTAAATTAGTGAGAAACACTTGCGGAGGCTTGCTTGGGCGGCGTGGGCGGCGTGGGAGGCTTGACTTGACGCCCACACACATCGAGCAGGTCTGCAACCAAGCGCCCTGTTATATAAAAAAGGCGCCTTTCCCTGCCCCTTCCCTGTGCGCTCCCCCGCTTCGACCTTCGACTCCAGGAAGGGTTGCAAGAGACGAGAGCTCAGCAGTCATCTACACGCTATATCGCCTGTTCCCGCAGCACTTCGTCTGGCCCAACCACCCCGTAACTACCGTACCGCACGCCGTGGACCAGCTGTGTGAGAAAATCAATTGAGGAAAAACAACAACAACAACAACGGTCCTCGTGTTAAAAGTGATATTGTAAGTACTAGAAACAAAACACTATCTATCAGGGGAACCGTGCCAGCTAATAATAGGTGTTTCTCCTGTTCCCGCCAATGCAGGAAACCATCGAGAGACAGGATCATCGCTTGCTGTCCCATCTTCCCACTCGCAGGGCTGGAATAATAGTGCCCGAACCTGAGACGTTCTCCTGACGCGCGCGTGCCGATCTGCGATGTGTCGATCAATACTATCTTAAATCGGCCATTATTCTTTCTTCGAATCTTCCATCATGGGGAACTCTTTATTATTCCCACGCATCCTCGCCCTCTTCCTCGCCTTGCTGCTCTGGGCTCCTCGGGTGCTGGCTTCCACTGCTGACAGACGAGGCACACCAGGTACGTTTGCACTAGTCTACTACATACATCGCCCTGGTATACATGCACATATATGCTCTTTATATCCTCTACGCTCTTTATATGCTCTTTAATGATCTTTATATGATCTTTAAATAAAAAAAATTGTATCACCCCTGTCCCGTACCCTTACTACTCTACTCCCTTCCACTTCTACCCCATACCTCAATCCCCCCCCAATCCATATTCATTATTTACTCTCCCCCCTCTTCTAAAACAAAACAAAAAAACGAAAAAAAAACCAACCACAATAAATAAATAGACGAATGGTTCCCCCCGCAAGAACCAGAACCACCAGGCCCCTTCACCAAACAATGCGGCAGAATCCATTTCTGCGAAAGCGACGGCGAGCTACGGCCGAATTGCATAGAAAGAACTCATGGATATACCGTCTGCGAGATGTATTACCCCAAGGGCGACAGGATGATGCAGGTGTGTAAGGATTGTGTGGATTCGAATTGTCAATTCGCCGGGTGTGAGTGGTTTTCGTAGGGGATTTGGGGGGAGGGAGGGAAGGAGAGTATGGGATGAGATGGGATGGGATGGGATGGGATGAGAAACGGGATACATACATACGTGAGGTGAGGTGAGAGTTTGGTTTTGAGTTTGGGCGTTTATGTATCCTGGGAAATTCTAATTTTTCCCTCTCGAATGCCTGGGAGAAACGATTTGATATCTGCCCCAGGCTCATTTTTCTTTTTTCATTTTTTTTTCATTTTTTATATATATATACTTTTAAAATACCCATAGCGGCATGTTATGTTAAACGACGAGGGTTACGATGACGAGAAGAATTGAAATAAAATAAAATTTATCCTCTATGATTCATTCTATGGCCTTTTACCTGCGGACGTTGGAAATTATATATATATTCGTGTAGTCCCAGTTAAGACAATAGTTCATCGAACAAACAAAGTTGAATAACACACTGGTAGGTGATATAACACAAAGCTGAGGAGTGAATAACGGACATATAATCTGTAGATGAAATATAACTTCCAGGCAAAATATTTGCATGTTGTCGCTTTTCTCTTCTTATCCACCTTCCACAGGCGATCCCCCGTTCTGCGTTTACTATCGTCTCAAGCAGGGAAGGAAATCTATCGTTTGATCAACTGCAATTTCATTCCTCTCACTCGATCGCTATATCGACCAGGCAATCCCTCCATCCCTAAGTAGTTCGAAAATCAATCAACCAGAGGGGACCGATAAGTTATGGCAGATCCTTCAAAAACTCGTGAACTCGCCCGCTCGCAGCCAGCTGGCATGCACATGCCATCGATTGAACCAATCGAACGCCAACATATCGAACCAGAAGAATCATTTGAAGACGATTCGATTTCTGAAATCTCCGACCTTTCCGAACTTTCTGAACTCTCTGACCTCCCCGAAACGCTCCGTGATGAAGATGTCACTGCTTCTTCGACAGTCGGATTAGGGGCCAAGGGACAAGATGGAGGCAGCGACCCTAAGGCCTTGCGCAAGGCGTACGCACATACGACAATGGTGCTTAAATATAAGCTTGCAACGGAACGCGAGAAGAGGAAGGCCGCAGAGGCTAAACTGAAGATTGCGGAATTGAGAGCTGCGGCTGGTAAACATACCACCATCAACACCAGCAGTCGCCATGTGGATGCGGATGCGGATCCCAAACTTCTTCCCAAGACCCTCGATTCCACCATATACAATCCCAATTTCGACGTTGACGAAGCTATGACCCAGTTCGACCACCGCGTCAGAGATCTTGCTAAGCCCAGGACGACCCTCACTGGCATCCCAACCCACTCCGCTTGGAGGACTGAAATGAAAGCCAGGATACTGGAGGCCGACTGTTGGGAGTTGATTGAAGAACACCAGATTGCAAACCCCTTTAAGGACACTGAATGGGCACCCCTTTGGGAGCAAAAGAATCTCTGGCTATTCTCCTACATTTGGAGCTCTCTGAGCGTGACGGTCGCAGCACCAATGACGGGGGAGGACGGTTACCGCAAACGCAATGCGTATTGCCTCTGGCGCGCATTAGAAGAAAAATACGCCATCTCCATGACTCAACTACGCCGTGAAGCAGTAGTGGGATTCTTGACGGTTGCGGCTAGCACACAGGTGAACTACGACGACGACGACGATGTCCGTGCATTTTTTGATAGATTCCGCGATGCCTTGGCGGAATTGAAGGCTGTGGACGTCAATCTGCCTGAATCTGTTGTTTTTGATGTGTTCTATTCTGCATTGTCGGGGTGGTATCAGAATTATGTTCAGATGAAAGTTGAGGAGGTTCAGGTATCCAAATCCACTACGGCGACGTTGGATGTCTTTCAGCTGATGGACGAGATCCGCGCACATTATCTGGAGAAGTGGTGAAGCGCGGAAAGCTTGGCATTGGGAATTCAGATGTCGGAAATTCTGCGCTACTCGGCCTGCTAGCAATTGTAACTATAGAGAGAGTTCATGATACAAAACTGGAGATTAGGTATGGAAAAATTGTATTTAAGAGGATATGGAATACAGAGAGAGAGAGAAATTTCACAGAACAGTTGCTAAATCAATGACCTTGGAAGCAATCCACCAGACATATACAGAAGAAGTGAGTGGATAAAAAATAAATGTAGAATAGAAGGAAATAAAAGAAATAGAGAGATGAATATGTACGATGATGATGATGAACACGCCCTTTATCCCATCTCTCAGAAAAAATCTGAAAAAATATTGAAAAGGCGAAGAAAACGGAGGAAGTAGTTACAGTACATAGATATATATATACTAAGTGATCCTATCCTGACAACTAAATCACCATCATAATCAGAAAGAAAGGAACGGGCAAATATAAAACCTCATTGGAATTAAAAGTCGAAAAGGTTGAAAAACGCCCACTTCCTTTTCTTTGTCTCGGGGTATTTAAGTCGTTCTGTCCAAAACATTAATTGAAAGAAGAAATGCTTGAGGAAAACGTTTCCGCAGTTCGCTAGCACCACCACCCCAACCACCCTTACTTAATATTCCACGGCATGCAAAAAAGAAAAAGGAATGTAAATATATGAAAAAAAAGCAAGTGACAAGAACAAAAAACGTTAATTGCTAACCGGGCCTTTGCTCCCCCTCCTCTATGTACTTATTACAAAGTTAGAATGAAATCGAGCAAGCAAACAAGTAAACAGAGCGAAGAGAAGAAATTATTAGCTGTCAAAATAACCAAACCCAACCACTTCCAAAATTAAACCCCCTCCGATTTAGTTAAGGTATTACCACACCGCCCCTGCCTGACCGTTTCGTATCACGTACGTTGAATTCCATAAAAATAAAACAAAACAATAAAAAACACCGGTACTAAAGTTTCATGGTTACACGAGGTGACGGGCACAAGCATGGAGCGCGTGCGGGGCATGCGTGGGGATGCCGCGATGTGGGATGCGAGCTGCACGCGTTCGGTAGATTGGACCTAACGAAGGGTCGGGGATATGTATTTCCCTAAGGCATACGTGTATATATATTAAAACAGAACTATCGCGCACCCATCCGACTCCTCCCAGACCCGCCTGCCGTGATACCAGCGGCTTGGTGCATGGAGTTCAGGGGCGTAGACCGTTGCCGAGCGGCTGTTGCTGCTGTTGAGGAAGAGGAGGAGCCGAGTAGCTCTGGATTCGGGGCTGGGGACGGAGTCGGTAATTGCGGAGATGGTTCCCGTCGAGGTTGAGGTGGAGCGCCGAAAAGTCCCAGGCGCGCCGAGTTTGGTGGGGAGGATTGGGTATTGTTAGTAACGTTATTGGTATGTTTACTGTGGGTATTGATGTTGTTGTGATTGACATCTCTGGTAGCGCTGGAGGTTTGGTAGGGCCCGACCTCTTCTGACGGAGGATTATGGGGGTGCTGAGGGTGTACGGGCGATCGCTGGCCAGAGACGGTTCGCGACTGTGGCCGGCGTGGGTTACTGGGTTTCCGCACTTCTAGTGGAGACGAGGTTTGGGATCGAAACACTGGGATCCTTTCAGTTTCATCGGTTTTAGGCTGGCGGGTAAAGGGGGATTCGCTAGCCGTTATGGGCGCTCGGTTATTATTATGATGTGGTTGGCGTGTTCGATCTTGCTCAACGACCTGCGGGGTGTTTGCGGCTGAAGAGTTAGGCGCGGATGGATGGTCTGGAATCGTCGAAGCAGACCCGTTAGGCGCGTGTAGATCCACGACCCGCTGTTGAGCAGCAGGGGTAGCATATATATAATCTGCTCCATGTTGTGGTTCATTCATCCTAATTTGCTGAAGCTGTTGTAAATATTGCTCATGGCTGGAATGTTGTGGATTTGCCCATGGTGTATGTTCGAGGAATTCCTCCGCTGCGCCCGGGCGTGTCGTCGTCGATGGTGTTGCAGTGAATGTGCTGCGAGGATGGGATGGGCGGGGGAAGTTGGGAGGCGCGTTCATAGAACGAGGGTCAATCTGAATCAACGATTTTGTTTAGCATTCCTCTCGACATTTTTTATATCATCTGACGTGTATTAGAGGACTTACCCCCATCTTGGCCAAATCCTCATCCGTCTCGTTTTGTCGCGCCGGCAAGATAGCGGGAGCAGCTGGGAAGCCCACATATTTCGCAACGCCTGAGAGAATAGACACCTCCTTATTGTAGGCAGTTTGTTGGGAAATCTGTTGCGAACGGCGAGTTGGGAAGGGAATAGAGAAATCGGGGCTAGCCTCGGCATTTTGGAATCTATCCTGTTGAATTCGGTAATGTAGGCGTGAGGCATCATCAAGATACTTTTCACGAACATCTCGGGCCCGTTGGAAGTAAGAGCTGTTTGCCTGGCAGCGTTCGGCCTGGCTTTTGTTGAATAGCGAGGATAGCTTGTACTTAAAAAGGGTTCTCTCGTATTTGATCTTTTCGTCTCGATAATTCTCGATTATACTGAGCTGACGTAGGTATTCAGGGTGGGTGGCGTTCTCTTCAGTGAGTTGTGATAGCTCATTATTGAGGTTTGCGATTCTCTCATCGTATATCCTGGAACGAGCCCAAACAAAGCATATTAGAGACAATACGTATTCAAGGGACGGGATGGATCAACAACTTACCTATCGCGCAATGTTGCGAATTGTCGTTCAAGTGTAACCAGAAGGTCCATAGCCGTGGATTTTTTCATCACTATTCTCATTGTGAGTAATGAGACTTAACGAGCTAGGAATTGGCGCAAAAAGATATTGATCAAGCAGTTATACTTACACTCTTCTTCCGCCTTAGAAACGACCTCCGTGTCATCCACCTCATCGACATGTTCAGCTTGTTCTTCTTCGTCTGCGGCTGGTTCGTCAACCAAGCCATTAACATCTTGCTCAGCACCTCCCGTTGGAGGAATACTCTCTGCTTCGGTGTCGTCATAAACCTGTTTGACGTTTCTGCCCTTTCGTTTGCCTTTCTTCCCTCGTTTACCCCTTGACACTGGGACACGCGCATCGAGGCTCTGTGTCTCTTCTGCGGCTGGGGTCTCGTCGGGGGAAGTTTCGCTGTTCTTTTGGAGGGCGTCGCCGCTTGTGAGGCTCGATGAGAGTTCTGGCAATGACTTGGAAGCGGTTCCGCCCACGGGAAAGGAGCCACGACGTTTTCGTAGAGGCTCTTCGTCACTTGGTTCAGAAGCAACATCTCCCCCGAGGTCGAGCCGTTTACGTTTTTTGCTAATGGCCTCGAGAGTAGCGCTCAGAAGTTCGGGGCCATCGGCGGTAGCAACATTGTCGGTAGCTGGTATGCCGTTGCTACTGGCTTTCCGTCGTGGTTTGGTGGGAGAGGTTTCTGTTTCTTCATCTTCGTCATTAAGTTCGTCATACGTTGTGGATTGTGCTAGCTTGCTGGGACTCGTTTCGAACATGCCCGCATTCAGCACAATGTTGCTGCGGTTTCGCAGGTGGTTTGGAGACTCTTCGATCCGTTCTGTTTCAGCTTCTGAGTCAATTTCACTGGCAAGCTTTTCATGTTTTGGGGATTCAATATCCAAATGGTCGTTGTCTAAAGCATCGTCGAGGTCGCTCAGGCTACTAGAACGGGCATCGTCCGCTATAGAATATTCGACGTCGCGGCCATTGACACCACCTTTAGCGACGGACGCCAATTGTGTAAGGGGAGTGGCCGACTCCGCTGGCTCTATGGAGTCCATCTAGGTATTGAAAATATGGTTTACGTTGATTTAACGCAAAGATGGGAGGGAGAGCACGTCCAACGAAGTTGGATTGGAGGTTTCAGTAGCCGATTAGGTCGGGAGGGCGTGAGGGAGGATTTTTCGAAAGCTGCGAAACAGGCCAGAAGAAAATTCGGGTTAGTGATGCTTTCACAATATATGATATTGAATAGAATCCAAAATCTTCAAAACACTTGTAGATGGGACTTGAAGGTTTGTGGAGAGCTGCTGGATTGGTGAAAGGGTTTTTGACTGAACAATTCCGGTGACCCAACCTCAGTTGCAAGGCGAGGAGCACGAAAGAAGCAGTCAAAACTTCGGGGCTCCAGACATCCCAAGGGGAGTCCAGGAGGTCTCAGCGAGCCCCCAGTTATTCCTCACTTTCCTCCACGTTGTATGGAGATGTTGATTCGACAAAAAGCGGGTTTGACGTACCTGGTCGGTTATGCGCTCGAAGCGCAGCAATGGTGGTGCACCACAGGCTCGCGGTCGACAATGGAATCAAGACTCGACAGCTGGAGAGGCACAGGGAAGCGTAAAGAAGCAATATCGTGTAGTAGATGATCTTCTGCGACGTCGTGCAGAGTAGATGAGGGAAAGTTAGGGCGAGGGGGAAGGTGGGAGTGCTGTTCGCAAAAGACTGGGGTGCGTTTGAGTTGGAGCGGGCAGGAAGCTGGAGCCCGGCGAATAGCACAGGGGGGTTGTTTAAACAAGGAGTACAGCTGGGATCAAGCTAAATTGGAGGATAGGGGAGTCTGAGGGATAGCGTGAAGGGTCTGAGGAGTGTGAATCGATGGCAGAGAGGTGTGTGGGAGAGCGGAGAGGAGCAGCAGGAGGAGGAGGAGGAGGCTCTGAGTGCGAGGAGAGAAAGACCAGGCGATTCCTCTCGCCGTGTATTGGCAGCGTATCGATGATGATTTGTTTCCCTCCAAACAGCAGGGAATGGTACCGGTTACGGTCATTTACGCGGCTTAGTCTTTGGAGGGCGGTATTGTGCCGCAGACAAGCGCGGTGGCCGAACAGGTATTGTCACAGTCCTGGGAATCCATATTACCAAAGTTTCAATACACAGCAAAATTGGCGGCGATCCTTGCTTCAAGTGACCTCTTGCTGTCATCTGCCAGCAAGCAAATAATGCAAACATACCGTTTCGAGTGCGGCCACTGACTTTTGGCTGACTAACCTACCCTCTGTGTACCTGCTCTGGCCAATGAACATCCGTATCGTGCTCACCGCCTTTGCCAAGGCTCCCTTCCAAGGCTTGCTGGCTCCCCACTGGTGCCACCCTCTGACTAAATTCATTTTGCCGTTACCGGGTTGGAAATTTCCGATCACGTGGCTGCAGTCTCGGATTGCCGAATCGGATGGATGATAGTTGGGACATGTATGTACCTGCTTTCCTCTCATGCTGAACCGTTCTATGACGCAGAATTCTCAACTCTGGGATCCATGGTGCCTCAATCTGGTGGGTAATGAAGTCCACAGCTTCGACAAGAACTAGTTATAAATATTTCGTTCGCTTTTCTTTATTTGGGTTTTGAACACATCTTTTTCTGCTCAGGTTCCCGATCTCTGGATCAGGCACATGTCATTGCTGTAGATACAACTGCGTGCTTCCCTTGAACCCGTGCTATGTATTTCATATTCAATATACCCATTGAAGACCCCGTATTTTTGTCAATCTAGGGCTTGACGACTTCCTGCGGTCTCAAGAAATGTAGACTCTTACCATGGAGCTGAGCTTGATCGCGCTTGTCGGGTTTTTCCCGCGCTTCTCATAGCCGAATCGCGCCACCGCCTTTAGGGTTAGTACGCGTATGTTACTCATGAATACTCTCTTGTTCTCCTCGTACGCTGTCCGTGGCTTTTAATGCCGGGACCCTGCATTCTCCAGCTTTGAAGTCTCAGCTTCTGGAACCATTCTATATCAGAGATTACAGCTGAGCCACTTGCCATTGTTTCATCCATTCTTATCTGAACTGTTTATACTTTGGACTTGCACATCAACACTCTTTGGCAAACATAACTATACCGAATTGATAAGAGTTAACCATCGCGACGTAGCCTAGCCCCGAGAAAGCCGATAAACAAGTCTTTGATGCGGTCCGCGCCAAGCCCAAATCAAGTTTGATATCACATGACCTGGACCGTTTTGGCTTAGTCTATTTTTTGAGCCTAATGCCAAGCAAAAGCTTTGGAACGAAAAAAAGTTCAAAGCTCGGCGGAATTATTGTTGAACACACCCACTGCGCATCAAATTCAAAGCCCATACCACTTACACCCCCCCAAGACAAAGGAACGATGGGGAAGAAACAAAGATCACAGCCCAAGGCTGCTGCGCCTGTAGGCGAGGAAAATGCAGACAGCGCACCGGCTGCCAATGGCTCAGTATTCCCCTTTTTGGCCGGCGGCGGGGATAGTGCGTCAGCTATTGATCCGATGCTTGCTTCGTTATTTGAGAAGAGTGTGAGTTTCTCTGACTATGCTTGTTTTATATTTTTTTAGGGGATTGGAAGTTGTCAATTTCATTTATTTTTTTTAAAAAAAAATATCTTATTTAATTGAGCCTATGGTGGGTTGAGTTTACATGGGTTTTAACTAACGTGGTTGCGAACTTTTCTGTACCCTAGGCTGGACCTGTGAAAGCTCCGCAATTCACCAGTGCTAATCTGGCGGCGACGCCAGTGGATGGCAGAAAGCCCAAGGGGAGGGCCAGTGCACAAAATGCCATACAATCGTCCTCATCTGATGAGGACGAGGCGGCCGAGGGAGCTCCGTCGGAGAGCAGTGATGAGGAGATGGAGGATGTTGATGATGAATCATTGACTCCGGAAAAGGGACGGAAAAGAAAACGAGGCGGCGCAGATGACTTAGAGGGATCATACATGCGGCGCATGGCGAAAGAGGATGCCAAGGAGGACGAGAAACGACGGAGCGAGAAGGCAAAGCGGAGGAAAGTTGTTGAAACCGTCGGGAGGGAGAGCGACTCTTCAGACCCCGAAAGCAACGACGAAGTGTCCGACAACGAAGACGGCTTAGATAGCCCTCCTCCCTTACACGAATCCCTTTCCAACGACCCCGACGCCGCCCTCCTCGACAAATCCGCCCGCACCGTCTTCCTCTCCAACGTCTCCACAGAAGCCATCAAATCCAAATCCGCAAAGAAAACCCTCCTCAAACACCTATCTTCCTTCCTCCCTTCCCTCCCTGAATCCGCCACTCCTCATAAAATAGAATCAATCCGCTTCCGCTCCACCGCCTTCGCCACCCGATCAATGCCCAAGCGCGCTGCATACGCCAAGCGCGAGCTCATGGACTCCACCACCCGCAGCACAAACGCATACGTAGTCTACACCACCACCGCAGCCGCACGACGAGCACCCC